>ML263709.1:129897-270494 GCA_005239495.1 Nicotiana undulata
AGTGAGTGGGAGACGGGGAGGGGGGTGGGGGGGGGGGGGGGGGGGGGGGGGTAACCAAATCCCTAGATTAAAGGCACAAATAATGGATTTTGGAGCCTTTTAAGATGAATTGTATAATTTTGTAACTAAAATGTGTTTAGGTCGGGTAAATATCAAAACATGTACATTTTTCGTAATAAAGTTTCAAATAGTGTATAGGAATGAAAAAAGTCCCATATGATTTTCTCTCTTTTCTTTTGTGGAATTGACACCACGTAGCCATTTTAAGCATGTTGTTTAAAATATATCCATGGTTTATAATGTATTTAAATATTAGCCAATTTTGCTTAAAATTTAGCACAAGGCGTCCTAGAGTTTAAACCTTAAATTTCAAACTTTAGGACAGTGGCGGAGGCAGGATCTCCGCGAAGGGGCTTCAAAAAGAAAAGAGTTTAAAAAGATTGTAGCTTGTGGGATGAACTTACACAAGTTTTGAAACCCCTTAACCACTAAGTTATACTTTTGGGCATCAAGGGGATTCAAACTTAATATATACAGGTAAAAACAGATTTTGCTTCGGCGAACTTCTGTCCCCCTAAATCCGTCCTTGCTTTAGGACATTGTGTCTTAATGTTCGAAAATTGTGTCTAGAAGTTCGAATCTTATGTCCTGAATTTTAAATTAGTAGTTCAACAATTCAGGACACTTAGTCCTGAATTTCAAATTAACAGCTCAAAAATTCAGGATACTTAGTCCTGAAGTTTGGGTGAATCGGCTAATCTTTAATTGTGAATATATAGCGGGCTTAAAAGTGACTATTGCTGCACTTCGTTCACTAATTTTTTGGATTAAATTAATAGTCAGTGTTTATTAATATAATCTTCGTTTGGGAATTGCAATCGCTGTGGTTTATTCCTGGGAAAGTCTCGTCATTGTCTAATCCAAAGAAGCAACAAGAATTTGTTCCTAATAAAATGCAGAAATAAGCTGATTAAAAGCGAAAAAGAGACGAGAAGAAAATATGAGAATGTTCTCTCAAAATGAACATAAAATCATACATGCATATCAAATAATATCTACACTAGTATGGACTATGAGTGTTGGATTATAACATGTTGCACTTTGTGAAATAGTATAGATAATTATAAAGGTCAAATTTAAGTCAGGTTTCATTGCGATCACGCCTATTTAACAGGTAAATTTTAGAATTTGTTGAGAAGTTCAAAGTAGCAGATAGCTTAATGGACTACCTCTTGGGAATGTGTCATGAAAGGATCTTTCTCCCTTGTCAATCAGAGGTCTCGGGGTCTCGGGTTTGAGTCCTTAGCTTGAAAAAACTTATACATAACACAAAATTGGTCAGTTGATCGAAGTAATTACATTCGCTAGTCCAAAAGTGTATAAATATATCGCAAACCATACATTTTGTTGGTTAACATTTTTTGGAACGGCTAAAAATATACATTTCTCAAGAATCTTCCGAAAGAGTGAAAATCAGCCCACTAGGCTAACCGAGGACATGATTTAAAGAGTAGTCTCCGAGATGGCCATATTTGTGCAAATAATCGGTGAAAATAACCTCTTGTAGAAATACAAGATAAGACTACATACAATAGTCACAATATAGTCCAATTCTTTCCGAGACCTCACAAATAGCTAGAACTTAGTGTATCGAGCTGCCATGCAACTAGTGCATGCTATTCTTGACATCAGACATTCGAAGAGTATATCAGGGAAGAAAGTTTCTACTACTGAATAAAAAGAAAATCATAAAAACTCAAACAGCAAGTCCTATCTGCAAACAAAGGTTGGACACACAATCAATCATCTATTGTTGATATACTGTCACAATGAAACAGTCAATTGTCCATGTCAACGCAGTCAGTTGATCAAACGGTCATTAGCACTCGACAGAATTACAGAACTGACGCCAACTTCATTTCTTTTAGGAGAAGAAAGTCGATCCTTAGACCATTCCTCTAAGGCTTTACGATGCAGAGCATTCATTCGTATATATGGTCGCTTTTCTTTGATCAACTTCTCAGCATTTTTCCAGTCTTCTGCTAGACCCAGAGCTACTAACACTGCACACATGACAGCGACACTCCTTCCATGACCTAGTGGAAACAGTACAAGAATTTACAATGAAATATCAGTGACAAGTTATCAGTTGACTGCAGTTAAACCAATAAAACAACATAGAGAAAAAACAAAGAAGTTAAGCTAAACAGTCTGCACACAGACATTGCAGTTAATTGGTGCAGTTAAGTACACAACTTCTCGCTACATTCAAGAGAACACATTTGGGAACCGTATTCCGTTTAAGACATCAGACGTCTGTGATCTTATTAGGACAGAAGTCCCAGGTAATCATCAGGTCGTTTGGCAGTAACGAGCACTTGAACAACAAGGCTGGATGGTGATCAGTACCCCACAAAATCCTAGATTTGGAAATTGTATTCCATTTCCATACCCTAGCTATACTAACATAAAGTAACCAGCTGCAATTGCTTTCAACTTTTATAACTACAGTCAATGATGATATAGGAATGTTACGTCTCAATATTGGATTGACATTCCTTAAGGAACTACGAGCTAGAACAATTAGTTTCATCAACCTTTTCACTCTCAACACAGATCACTCATCCACCATGAATGTGTCGCAAGCAGTAGTCCTATATTCTATGTTGCTCGGACTCTCCGAAAATGGACTCTTCGAAGTTGCTAGGTGCATGTCGGATCCGCCAAAAGTAGTGTATTGTTGGAGGATCTGACATGGTTGTGGCAGCATTTTTGGGAGTCCGCGCAACATAGCCGATATTTGCCTGGAAATCTATAATTGAAATAGTACCTTATACGCAATCTCAAGGACACCCAATGAACCAGCTCAAGATATCTAGAAGCACCCTTAATGAAATAAATGCAGATATATATGGGACGAAGATGCCCAAGATCCACATGGCCAGCAGATTCAAAGAAGAACCCAAGGGAAGGCTCGAAGACATGAAAAATCAATGAACAATGATTGATTGTCCAATCACTATGGATAAAATGAGTGGTTGAGGATCCATTACCTCTGAATAACAATTACAACCACTTGCATAATGGTAGAGCACCAGTTAGTATTAAGAAGACAAGCAGGCTACATAAAGAGCCTCATCCTTCTCGTCAAACAACTCGGGGGGATAGCATGCGAGACAAGGAGAAGAAAAGAGAGAGAAAGAGAAAGAAAGTAGAAAAAACAACAAATAGCAGAAGAAGGAAGAAAAAGCATACAACATGTAGAGTAGGAACCCGTAAACCCGACGCTTAAAAGAGCCCTTCTCAGCAAAAAACAAACTGATATAAGAGAGGGGTGAGAAGGACATAAAGGAGTATTAAGAGTCAGCGTTAGGTAACATGGCAGGAAGAGTTGAATAATTGGATTTTAGGCCTTCGGCAGATCCACATATATTCACATCTGCATAAAGAGGAATACCTCAATTTGAGGATATATACATGCTCAGGGTATGTGAGTTAGGCGACAACCCTATCTACGAAGAATTTGCAGGGTACACATATCGAGCGGGATGTAAAGGCATGACACAGGAGAATTGTGAGATCGTTCATTACTATATGTTGCTTCAACTATTACTCAATGATCATAGTCATTGCCTAACCTACCTTTATGTTGTTGGAGTGCAAATGCATTGAGCAAAATTGGTAGTGGCTTAAGCCAGCCAATATATGCAGATGCTTGCACTTCAAATGCTGAGAGAATTTCATATGCAAGGATATTGGTGGATGTTGATGTTACTAAGGAGTTACCAAATGCTATTAAAATCAAAGATCCAAAGGGCAGACTAATGACACAGGAAATATGGTATGATTGGAAGCCTACGTACTGCTCTAGATGTATGAAATTAGGCCACAATTGTCATCAGATTAAAACAGTTGGGGTAGAAAAGGAAGCAGGACAACAACAACATAAGATAGTGGCAAAGCAAAGAACAGTCTGGAAACCTATCAATAAGGTAAATGGTGTACAAAATCAGAATCAGCAGGGAGTACAAAAGGAAGATGGGAAGCAACAAATGCAGAATGATAAAGCAAAAGATAGTGGAGATGTATGGCAACAAGTTAAGAACAAATCTACAGCAAAAGGACAAAGAACACAGGGGAATGGGCATGGCATTCAAGTTCTGAATGGTTTTAACAGTCTAATGGACACAGGAAAAGGTCAAACGGCAAGAGGAGTAGCTGAATGTAGTACAAGTAGAGGGATGGAGGAAGAGAGGCTGGAGCAAAACAATCTAACAGTATAAATATGATAGCTACATGGAATGTAAGGGGGTTCAATAAGATGTTTAAGCATAAGGAGTTGAAGATGTTTATAAGGGATAATAAAATAGATATGATAGCAATATGTGAGCATAGAGTAAAAGATGAAATACAAAAGCAGACAAAATTATTGGGAAGTTATTACCAGGATGGGAATGGAGCCATAATGTGTCAACTACATGAAAAGGTAGAATTTGGGTAGTATGGAATCCAAATATGATGCAGTATACAGTGTTTAGAGAGGCATTCCCAGATCATACATGGTAGTGTGAAGATTCTGAAGACTCACAAGGAGTTCTATTTCTCAGCAATCTACGGGTTGCATAGTGTGCAAGACAGGAAATCATTATGGGAGATAATTAGGAACTTATCAAGGCAATGCATGGGACCATGGTTGACGATGGGAGACCTTAACTCTATACTAGGGGCTGATGACAGAATGCATAGAAGAGAAGTTCAGGAAAGTGAGACAAAAGACTTTAAAGAAGTTATTGAAGATTGTAGTTTGGCAGAATTACCTACGGTGGGCAAGGAATACACATGGACAAATGGTCATGTTTTTAGCAGAATAGATAGAGCAATAGTCAATGACAACCGGATGATTAATATGCCTCCTAGACAAGTTCAAATAATGAATTCTCCTTTCTCTGATCATTCTCCACTGGGGATTGAGATAGAGGTAAGTTGTGATAACAAGAAAACGCCTTTTAAATTCTATAATTGTTAGCAGAATAGATAGAGCAATAGTCAATGACAACCGGATGATTAATATGCCTCCTAGACAAGTTCAAATAATGAATTCTCCTTTCTCTGATCATTCTCGCTGGGGATTGAGATAGAGGTAAGTTGTGATAACAAGAAAACGCCTTTTAAATTCTATAATTGTATGGCTGATCACCCTGACTTTGGAAAGATTGTGGATAGCAACTGGACAAGGAAGAATGGGGGAATGGAAGCAGTCTGGAAAAACCTGAAACCTATAAGAAATGCTCTGAAACAATTAAACAACAGGGAGTTCAAGAATGTCAAAGTGAAGCTAAGTCTATCAGGAAAGAATTGGATAATGTACAAAGGAAAATGAAGAATGCTACTTTAACAGGAAATCTATTTGAGGAGGAGAAGGAGCTGCTATTACAACTAGAAAAGTGGGAAAAATTTGAGGAATCCATTTACAAGCAAAAATCAAGAGTACAATGGTTAAAGCTGAGAGATACTAATAGTGCATACTTCTTTGCCAACATGAAAGGGAGGAAAGCACAGAATCAAATTGTAAAGCTCACTAATAATAATGGGGTTGTGTTGACAGATAGTAAGAGTATTGAAGCTGAAGTGGTTGGGTTCTATAAAAGGTTGCTAGGAACTGCAAGTGAAAGCATGCGGATGGATAAGGAATGGACCAGTATTAACTAGAAGACAACAGATGCAGCTCATAACTCCTTTCACAAAGGAGGATGTAATGGAAGCTCTGAAAGGAATAGATGACATGAAGGCACCAGGGGGGATGGATTTATTGCATGTTTCTTTAAGAAATCATGGCATACCATTGGAGATGATATTGTTGATGCAGTACTGGAGTTCTTTGATACTGGGAGAATGTACAAGCCAATCAACAACACAATAGTCACTCTTATCCCTAAAGTAAAACACCCAAACTCAATCAGAGAATATAGACCTATACCATGTTGCACTACACTATATAAGATCATATCCAAAATGTTGACAAGCAGGCTGAGGCAAGTGATGAATACACTGGTAGATGAGAGTCAAGCAGCCTTTGTTCCAAGAAGAGGTCTGATAGATAATGTACTGCTCAGCCATGAGTTAATAAAAGGCTATGGTAGGAAAGGAGTCTCACCTAGGTGCATGATTAAGATTGACATGCAGAAGGCATATGACTCAATTGAATGGGTGTTCTTGGAGCAGGTATTAGCTGGACTGTGTTTCCCTAAAATATTCATAGGATGGATTATGGAGTGTCTTAGAAGTGTCTCTTATTCCATCTCTATTAATGGTAGTCCAACTATGCCATTTGATGCAAAAAGGGGGCGAGGCAGGGTGATCCAATGTCACCATTATTGTTTGTATTAGCAATGGAATACCTAACTAGAATCTTGAAACAGCTGAAGGAGGAACCTAATTTCAATTATCACCCAAGATGTGAGAAACTGAGCATTGTCCAGCTCAATTTTGCTGATGATTTGCTTTTATTTTGTAGAGGTGATGTGGTGTCTGTACAGCTAATATGTGAGTGTTTCAACAGCTTCTCAAAAGCTTCTGGACTTATTGCAAACCAAAGTAAAAGCTGCATGTACTTTGGTGGAGTCCCAACAACAGTGCAACAGGAAATTATCCAAGCTAATGGTTTTACTATTGGTGAACTCCCTTTCAGATATTTAGGAGTTCCTTTGAGCTCAAAAAGACTATCAGTGAACCAATGCCAGCCACTACTAGACAAAATGCTGGAGAAAATCAAACAATGGACAGCCAAGTTTCTAAGCTATGCAGGAAGATTACAGTTGATAAAGAGTGTATTAATTTCCATTCAAGCTTTCTGGTCAAAAATCTTTCCACTACCAAAGAAAATACTGCAAATGATAGAGGGTATCTGCAGGAAATTTCTCTGGACTGGTGACACAAACTCAAGTAAGAAAGCCTTGGTGGCTTGGGAGAAGATGTGTAGGCCTAAGTCTAAAGGAGGTCTAAACATCACTGATATCAATACATGGAACAAAGCAACTTTAATCAAACATTTGTGGAATATATGCATAAAGAAGGACAAACTATGGATAAGATGGGTGCATGTTTATTATATAAAAGGTAGGAATCCATGGCAAGTAGATGTGAAGCAAGCCTCATGGGTAATCAGGAAGATACTACAGGCTGGGAAGTATATAAATGAAGCTGGTTTAGATATTGGGAAGGTGCTAGGGACAGGAACATTCTCTATCAGAAGAATGTACAATCAATTGAGAGGAGAATTCCCAAGTGAGAACTGGAGTAGACTACTGTGCAACAATAAAGGTTGTCCAAGGTGGAAATTCATACTATACCTTGTTGTGCAAGGGAAGTTATATACCAAAGATAGACTAAGTAGCTGGGGAATACAAGTTAGTCCAATTTGTCCATTATGTGACCAAGAGTTAGAGAGTCATCAACACTTGTTCTTTATGTGTACATTCTCAGCAGGAATATGGGGGAAACTGTTAGCATGGATGGGACTAGCACGAAGGGTAACTGGATGGAATGAAGAGCTCAAATGGACAGCAGATCATATGAAGGGCAAAGGGTCGAAAACCATGCTCTACAGAATATGTGTTACAAATGCTGTTTATCAGATATGGATGGAACGAAACAGAAGGATTTTTCAGCAGGAAAAGAGAAGCAGTGATGCCATTACAAAATAGATAGTACAGGAGATACATTGCATAGGATATGATTTGATTAGCTTAAGGAAAGAACTTCAAAAGTTAAATTTCTATCCTTAGAGTAGCTTAGAGAAGGAAGTTGATAATGAGTTTGGGGATGCATGTCCAAACTTAGTTAGTTTGTTATACTCTGTACATATTTACTTGGTAATAAAGATTGTTTAATTACCAAAAAAAAAATGATCATAGTCATTTATGTGTCGGGGCAGACTCCGTCTCACTCTACGGACTAGAGATGCATATAGAGGAGCAATGTCCAGATGATTACCAACGCTCGCTTAGAGAACTCACTCAGAGCCCGACTTAGAGTGGGTGCCGTGGATGGCACCTCAGGACAAATCCATGTACCAGCTAAAAAGTTGAGGGAAGTCCATCATGTAGTCCTCTATTTTATTTTTATTTTTTGCCAAGTAAGGAGCAATTCATCATTGAAGTCGTTATCAATAAATGATGCATCTTAAGGAAGCACATTAAACTCCAGAGCAATGAGAAAGCAATAAGATAGTTTAACATGAAAATCATGTTAATCTGCAAACAAACATTCATCATACAGAACAAATGTGCCAATTCCAAGGAACACAGGGCATATTCCAACAAAAATTCTGGAGCTATACTTGATTTGAGTATCAAATGAGATTTTTTTTATAAACCAAATGAGACATCTTTTACCAGTAAACTGTGTTAGATGATGTCTTGTAGATTGTTAGATGTTATATTTGTAGCTAAGAATGCGTATAGAGAAATCTAGACGAAAAGCACGGACAAAAGATTATATGGCATTTTTGGGAAGGACCTCTGCCACACCAACTGCTACTAATAAGAGTCCACATTTTCTTAGTGCAGCCAAAGCAAGTTATACTATTATGATTTGTACACTGGCTTCATCTAATTCCAGCAACAGGGGCTGCAACATCTGTGATTTACAACTTCTTTTTGTCCTCTCTTTAAGTGAATGCAACAGTTCTATTACACACCTTCATGCCATTCAGCATCATAGATTCATACCAGAAAAATGCTAGTTTTCTCCTTAATAAACATCACTTTAGAAATCCTATAGTTTTTCTTCGTAATGTATAGTTTCTCAGCAATAAATAGGGTGCCCAAAAAAGAACAGCATCAACATTTTACTAAACCAGCAAAGGTAGGTGCATCTCTCACTAATAGTTTGGTTACCACATGCATTTACCATCACTCTTCGGGATGTAGTGTATTAATGATTATAAATGATGCATAGATATAGATATAGAGAAAGTCCTTTATCTTCAGAGGGTGATACTAGGGTTTTGAGATCGGTTCTAATATCGAACAGGTTTTCAACCGGAAAAGCTCCACAGAGCTGTCGTATGCAGGTATTGCGATGCCCACAACTTTCTTGATCGCCTTATTCTTCAACCATGGGTCAGGATGTGGCTAAAGTCTCTCCGATGGTAGTGTATATTATGCTCGAGTCTCTCGAGCCTCTGCTGTACCAATGCCTATATTCCGTTCTAGGAATAAGGTCAATTTATTTTCCGGTATATATTGAAAAGACGAATTGTTCTTTGAATGAAATATTGATAAGATAAACTATAGGTGTTTCTATATGATTATTTCCTCAATTTTCTGATTTATCCAAAAAGTTGAAGTAAATAACAAGGTATCATACGTTCATACAAATGCATTACAACATATCAGTCTGTTCTCTTCATCCATTCTTTTCGGACACCTCCATACATGACACATGTAAGCAACTGAAGACCTTTGCATACAGCAAGCAAATTACCAGTTGTACTGTCTATGAAAAAAAACAAAAGCGAAGAGGTGCAACCTTATGAGTCGAGTCAGTAGCATTTTGTAACTAGGAGCACTCATCTACGGATAATCCTCCTTAATGTTGAGTTAGGTTAGTCAATCAGGCCCGACAACTCATATTTAATACTATTTTTATCACAAAGAAATCAAGTCAGGATCCATTGCTCAAACAGCACGCCAATGTCATGGAAGTTCCTAGATCATCCATAATAAGGGTGGTACCAAAAGGCGGTATCTTCTATCAAGGATGAAAAATTGGTTCTTAGCTTTCTCCCGAAAATATCAGTTCACAAGTCCCACAATTTTCATCGTGAACAATAGGCGAGCCAAAGACATGAACACAATAGCAAACATTCAAGGAGCCAGGAACATAAACGAGGGGATTCAAAAATGTAACACCTGGGATATGAACTTATGACATCTAGCAATATTTGAACCCCCTTTGCCACTTTACTAGAACTTTCCCCTACGTCAAGGTGATTCAACATTATATATAACCAAAAACAAGTGTTTGCTCTATTTGCACAGTAGTATGATTTTTCAACAAAGGGGATTCAATTGAACCCCTTCTTCAAGCTAGCTCCGCCCTTGACAGTAACCGGAGGCGAAGCCAGAATTTAAAGTTTATGAGTTCTGAATTTCCTGCCGATCTCATAGTTATTGGGTTCGTGCACACACCCACACACTATACATATATATATACACACACACATATACACACACATATATATGTGTGTGTGTGGATTTTCTAATACAAATACGGGATCTAAGCAAAAGCTACTACGTTCGTCTGAATAACTAATACTCTCCCTCCGTCCCTAAAACCAGACACTAATGAAAGTGAAGCAAGTTAGCAACAATTATAATATCTAAGGGAAACCGTTATGACTTGATGAATACAAAAAGATTGATCTGACACAAAGTTCTAAAATTCAAGAATCATACCATATGCACAATGGATGAAAACAGGTATATTCTGAGCTCTTTTTCTACAAGCCCACTTAACAGCAACTTCAATATCACTTGGCTGAGGTGACCTTGTATCCCAAGTTGGAATACACAAAAATGCATGATTCCCTGTAAACTCCAACATCCTAGGCAACTCACAAGTACAATCAAGAATAGCAGGATTTCCATGTGGCAATTTCGTAATTTCAGAAGGCCAACCTCCAACATATAACCCTTCAAAAATCTCACTATATGGAGGTTCACCACTTTTCAACCTTCTTAATGCTGAAAACCCTCTAACAAAATACAAATATGGACTAAACATAATTAATGACCATATTGGAAAAGATCCATCTGAGTTTTTTCCTAATAGAATTGGAAGATTAATTGATGGATTAGCAGCTAATGCTACTAAGAATGATACTAATGATGCATATAAACATGGTATTGATAATAATGTGTAGCCATAATTCTTGAAAGTTGCAAATAATAGGAATAAAGTTGCTGACTTTAGGCCTATTAACACTGATATTCCAACACCCATTTCTTTTCTTGATCTACAGATTTGATTTTTGAGCAAAAATCAGATGCAAGGTTGAAAATTTTTAATGGGTAATTCCCAATTCAAGAAATTGCAGTGGATTCTCGAAGGAAAAATCTTAGGGAACTTCAAGATTTAAGGACAAATATAAAGAAGGAAGTTAAGGAGTTAAGAGGAAATGAAGAGAGAATATTTGAGTAAACAAGATGCAAGTCGCTTGATTAGTGGATAAGGAACTTAACTTTAGGGCGTTGAACTTTTATTTTGTTTCAAAATTTCTAGTCTTAAAAGTTTCAAGGAGGCAATAATATTTGTGCGATTATAAAGAATTTATTAAGTATGAAAGGAGTAAAGTGAAGAGTTTAAAGTTGAATTATTTTTAAATTTAAAAATATGGTATTTATTTTGGAATAGACTAAAAAAGAAAGTACTTTATCTAATTTCAAATGGAAGGTGTATATAATAAGATGTAATAATATAGCATGTTTGGTCAAGGTGTAAAAATTAGCTTATTTTGATAAGTGTATTTTTCTCAAAAGTATTTTTTGGTGAGAAGCGCTTGTGTTTGGATAATTAATTTAAAAAATACTTCTGAGCAGTAATTAGTGTTTACACAAGCTTTTAAAAAATGTTTCTAATTGTATTTTTCTTAAAAGTACTTTTCAAAAAAAGTGAGTGAAGTGTTATAAATAGAATTTTATTTAAGGTGATCTATATTTTAGAGAGATCTTAGGGATTTTACTTGGTGGCTAAGTCACTCTTTTCCTATAAATAGAGGGGTCTTATTCCATTGTAATTCATCCCAAAATTCAATAAGAATTCTCTCTCTCTTTCTCTACAATATTGTTCTTCTTCTTTTATTATTTCATAACACGTTATCAGCACGAGACTCTACCGTTTCAAGAAGCTCTTTGAGAAGATTAATCAAATATGGATATCTATCAAAGCAAACTTGGATCAAAGTTCAATTGTAAAAATATTTGTTTAATTGATTCATGTACGACACATACAATATTCAAATAGAAGAAATATTTCTCTCATTTATGTATGTGTAAGGCAGATGTTACTATAATTTCTGGTAGTAATAATTTAATTGAAGGCCCTGGAAGAGCTACTATAACTCTACCTAAGGGAACAATACTTATCATAGAAAATGCAATGTTCTCCTCCAAGTCCACGAGGAACTTGTTGAATTTTAAAGATATCCGCCGAAATGGATATCATATTGAGACAATAGATGAGAATAATTTTGAATATCTCATCATTACCAAGAATGTCTATGGTCAGAAAAGGGTTATTGAGAAGTTCTCATCTTTATCTTGTGGCCTTTATTGGACAAAAATTAGTGCAATTGAGGCACATTCTATTGTAAACCAAAAGGTTTTCGATTCCAATACTTTTATACTTTGGCATGATCGATTGGGACATCCTGGATCAATTATGATGAGACGAATTATAGAAAACTCAAATGGGCATCCATTAAAGAATTTAAATATTCTTTTAAATAATGAATTTTCTTGCACTTCTTGTTGTCAAGGCAAGTTAATTGTAAGACCATCACCAACAAAGGTGGGAAGTGAGTCCCCTATGCTTTTAGAACGTATACAAGGGGACATTTGTGGACCTATTCACCCACTAGTGGATCGTTTAGATATATTATGGTCTTAATAGATGCATTTTCAAGATGGGCTCATGTGTGCCTATTGTCATCTCGCAACCTGGCATTTGCAAAATTAATGGCACAAATAATCCGATTACGGACACAATTTCCCGATAATCCAATTAAGTCTATTAGACTTGATAATGCTGCTGAGTTTTCATCACAAGCATTTAATGATTATTGCTTATCAATTGGGATAAAAGTGAAACATCTCGTAGCTCATGTTCACACTCAAAATGCCCTTGCAGAGCCTTTAATTAAACGACTGCAATTGATAGCAAGATCGTTACCCATGAAAATGAGGTTGCCCACTTCTGTTTGGGGTCACGCCATTTTGCATGCAGAATGTTAGTTCGTCTCAGACCGACAAATTATCATAAATATTATCCGTTGCAATTAGTCTTGGGTCATGAACCTAATATATCACAGGGAGAATTTTTGGATGCGCAGTATATGTGCTTGTAGCACCGCCATATCGCATCAAAATGGGTCCCCAAAGAAGGTTAGGAATATATGTTGAGTTTGAATCGCCTTCCATTATTCGCTACCTCAAAAAATTAACGGGGGGTTTGTTCACTGCTAGATTTGCAGACTGTCGACTCGATGAGACACTTTTCCCAAAATTAGGGGAAGAAATTGGTGAAACCAAACGGGAAATTTTGTGGAAAAAACCATCATTTTCTCATCTTGATCCACGTACCTCTATTTATGGGGGAAAAAAGGTGCAAAAGATTATCCATTTGTAGAGAATACCAAATCAAATGCCAGACGCATTTACGGATCTGAAAAGGATAAGAAAATCACATATCCCTGCAAAGAATGTTCCAATCCGTATTGATGTCCCCGTTGGATAATCTTCTAGTGTCATAGCTAATGAGTCAAAAGCACGCCTAAAACGTGGCAGGCCATTGGGTTCTAAGGATCGAAATCCTAGAAAAAGGAAAACAAATGACCAAAATGACACTACGAAAGAGTCTCGTAAAGAAATCCATGATTTAACAAATTCTGAGATTCATGAGGAAACCACTGAGCCCGTGACTGAAGAAAATAAGGAACTATCAATAAATCCAATCGATATTGAGACAAATTTGAATCCATTGGATATAGTGGTGGATTATGTCTTTGCATATAATGTTGCATCTAGCATTATGCAAGATAGTGGGGATCTTGAACCTCAATCTATTGGAGAATATCGACAAAGACGTGATTGGCCAAAATGGAAAGAAGCAATCCAATCAGAGTTGAATTAACTTGCGAAACGTGAAGTTTTTGGGCCTGTAGTCCAAACACCTAATGGTGTTAAGCCTGTTGAATATAAATGGGTCTTTGTACGCAAGAGGAATGAGAAAAATGAGGTACAAATATATAAGGCACGCCTTGTTGCGCAAGGATTTTCACAAAGGTCTAGTGTCGATTGTGAAGAGACATATTCACCCCTTATGGACGCTATAACATTTTGTTATCTCATTAGTTTTGCTGTCCATGAAAAGCTTGATGTCACGCCCCGAACCTGGGCCTGGACGTAACACGGCACTCGGTGCCTGACTACATGTGACTGAGCGAACTAACTGGCTGGTTGAATCAACATGTGATATCATAATTGGTCGGCACTCACCTACACTACTATAAAGTAGTAAGATGAGGGTTAGAGCAGCTTTTACCCGAAGGATCGGGATCGATTCCGCAGAGAGTTATGAATATTGGAGTTGAGTTTCTAGGTAATCTAGTAGTGTTTCGTGCTCTTAATTGCGCTTTTCATACTTTTTGATTTGACAATTATACTACGGCTTATACTAATGGTAATTTTCTAATTAACTAACTAATGTCTTTTTGGTTGTTTTCTTGATGGATAAAAGGCATTAGGGTTATGACTTTTCCCTAGGCGAATATTTAACGGGATCCAATACCTAAGGCAGAGATGTTAGAAAAGGGAACATGGCATAGCCAATGCATGGAATCAGCCACTCTATACCTCTCGGTAGTTTGAGTGGCTTTGCCCTAATTGCCTCTCTCGAGGACAATTGGGTGCCAAAATTATGCAAGCAATATTGGCTCAAATAGGGTTTTACTATCTCTAGGTTTAACCCGTTAATTGGGATTATCAATATCTTGATTTCGTCCCAGTTCCTTGTTGGGATGATTTTCTAGATTCAAGTTCTCTTTCTCAAGAAGAACCCAAGTCAAATGAACTCTAATTAGTGTTTGCAATCACTAATTTTAACATGAAAATCACAAATCAGTCCAAATATCAAACACCCATAAACATCTAAGCCTTAATTTAAAGGACTCATTAAACACTCACACTAGGGTTAAGCCACAACCCTAGCTAATGGGTTTAGCTACTCATAATAACTGAAGAAATCAGAGAAATAGATGAAGCAAAACCCATATAATTGAATTATAAACTAAAATTGAAAGATTCAATGTTGAAACCCTTCTAAAATTACTCAAAAGGCTGAAGAAAAATCGTTCACGAGCTCCTGATAAAATCAGATTACAAAAGCTGACCTAAAAATATGAAAAGAAACTATTTATACTGGGCCGAATTTTCTGGACAAAAATACCCCTACGGGGTCACCGCAGACCGCACAAAATGGACCGCGGTCGCGGTGAGGCTTTTAGCTTACAAAACTAGGCCTCTAAATTTTGCCACCGCGGTCCGCGTAAAATGCACCGCGGCCGCGGTGGCTTCAGTGCGGACCGCGAAGAAAGGACTGCGGTCCGCGTTGGTCTTCTAGCTTTCAATGTCGATGCCTTCTGAATCTCCTCAGTGCGGACCGCGGTCCGCGTTAGTTTTGACCTTCAAAAACTATTCTCTGAAACTCTCCGCCGCGGACCGCATAAAATGGACCGCGGTCCGCTTTTGTTTAGCCTTCAAAAATACCTCTCTGAATCTCTTCAGTGCGGACCGCATAAAGTGGATTGCGGTCCGCACTGATCAGTTGAACTTTGCGTGTGCTTGTTCTTGGTACTTGTGCAAGTTCCACTCCTTTTTTAGCAGGTTTTTGACTAGTTGTCACCCATTTTGACTAAACCCTGCAACAAGCACAACAAGTAAGCCTTTGGGACTATTTTGCATACACTTTATCCAAAAATTAAGCAAGAAATAGTGTAAAATCAGGTAAAATCTCTAGTTATCAACTCTCCCAAACTTAAGCTTTTGCTTGTCCTCAAGCAAACAAAATAAGCCCCACCCTTTTTTGAGTAAATCCAAGAAAATTCAGTTGTCCTAAGGTAACCTCTTCTAGCATCAATTGGGACTAACAATTGTCCTCAACGCATATGAATCATTAACAACATTTGACCTTTTAAAACCATGGATTTCAGTGCGACACAAGAGCATCAAGAGCTGACTCGACTCATCAACGAAACTCTTACTACTACTTTCGTCATTGTGGAACCCAAACTCATACTCCTCAACTCTTCCTAAGAAAACCTCACTTTTGAGATTGTAACACTCAGCACGAGGATAATGGGAGTTCACTCATCTCCCTCAAGGAAAAGACTCAAGTCCGGCTCAAAGTACCATTGTCACGACCCAAATTCCCAACCTAGAGATCGTGATGGCGCCTAACATCACATTTTCTAGGCAAGCCAATGTTAGTTATAAATTTACTAATTTCCTTGATTATATACTTCCGCATAAACAATTGAATTTAAAGTGCTCTTAATTGAAATATTTACCAATAATATTAAAATAAAATAATAATATTAACCAATTAAATTAAACAAACCGTGAACTAATTATATCATTAATACCAAAACTACCCCAGGGTCTGGTGTCACAATTCACGAACTACTAAAGAATACTACAAATAATGGGCTGAAAGAAATAATGTAACTGTTCTGAATATAATAAAACAGTTTTATAAAAATAGGAGAAGACTCTCAGGATCTGCAATCGCCGGCAGATATACCTCGTGTCTCCGAATAAATAGATGGATGCTCTAAAAATCTCTACTGCTGGCTAGTACCTGGATCTGCACAAAAGATGTAGTATCAGTACAACCGACCCCATGTACTGAGTAAGTGCCGAGCCTAACCTCGGCGAAGTAGTGACGAGGCTAAGGCGGGGCTTTAACGATAAACCTGTGATATTAATATATGTACGATAACACAATAAAATAATTATACAAGAACAAGAAAATATATCTGGGACAATAATTATAAAACAAGAAGGAAATCTAAACACATCAATTCAAATACTGCAACAATAACAAAATAACACAACCGCCTCTTTCAGGCCTCAGCTATAACCAATCCTCAAAATTTCCAAGTTCTCAAACTTTATCTTTGAATAAAAGTAGTGCCAAAATATGAAAATAGTAATATAAAATAGAAAGTTTCAAATCTTTATTTTTCAAAAAAAAATCACAACAACAAAATATAAACATTTAGCTTTTCAAATCTTTATTTTCTTTGAAAATCAGTAAAAATATAAATGTCCTCCCTTATCGCTCCTTGTTGCGGCGTGCAACCCGCTCCCACCAGACATACCATATCAATTTATTCATAAAAAATTTCACAATTCAGGCCAAGCCTTTCACAATACTGTTATTTCCACAATTTCAAACAGAAAATCATATAGCTCGTAAGCTTTAACCAATATCATTTCACAATAAAACAAACCAGAATATAAGTAAGCACTGTAACATTGTCAATCCAGCTCAGACTTTTTATACTATGATAAACTCAAGAGAACATCTAACATTTTTAACACACTTACAACAACAATTGGAAATAACTCAATGAAACCCAATAAACACGCGAACCTCAACAATTATAAATAATAAACTGAATTTTTCTTATAACCTCATCAATAACCTCTCAACCATGAAACCAACAGGAATATCAAAATATATATATTTATTTCATAAAAACAATACCAAACCTCTCAACCATGTTTATATGACAAGGGAACCAGTTCAAACAACCAATACTCTTTCCAAATAGTCACAACGATAACTAACAACAATTCAACAAGGCCAAATAGTCATAGAAACAATAATGAACATGTAACAGTTAAAACAATGATCAAATAAGTGGGAACGGGAAAGGGGATCATGTTTAACAAACGATTTGGGTGGTGCATAGATACTCGTCACCACACCTATACACCACACCCATGCAATTCACGTAGCAAACAAGTGGGGAGTCCTATTCCCTCAAGCTAAAGTTAGGCCAAACACTTACCTCAATTCCGCAGGCCACTCACAGCTCAATTATTGCTTTTCCTTTTGAATTCACCTCTAAATTGCTCGAATCTAATTAAAATTAACTTAATATCATTAACTAATTCTAAAAGAACTAACTTTATTGAAAAACATAATTTTTCCTAAGTTTTCTCAAAAAAGTGAAAACCCGACCCTAGGCCCGCTTGGTCTAAACTCGGGGTTCGGACCAAATTACGTTTACCCATTCACCCACGAACCCAAATATACAATTAATTTCGAAATCCGACCTCAATTCGAGGTAAAGATTCGATTTTTATAAAATTCCCTAATTCTACCCAAACCCTCAATTTTTACCATGAAAATTCTTAGTTTTTGATTTAAAAGTGATGAAAAACAATGGGTAATTGAAGGAGTAAAGTTTAGAATTGATTACCTATGACTTGGGGATGATATTTGGTGAAGAAATTCGTTCCTAGGGCTGTGGGGTTCGAAAATTTGAAGAAGAAGAAGTCTACCCGTTTTGTATTTATTTTTCTGCCAGCTATTCTGTCTCGTTTCTCATGCCAAACGATACCTAAACTCGATTTTCTTGTGTCCAATGGATTCCTTGTGAAATTATAATGAATTTAGGCTTTTGAATCACTCAATTTGACCTTATAATGAAGGAGATATGTAGGTTTTAAGATTTGAAAATAATGTAGGTTTTTAATAAGCCGTCATGGGCAAATTTGTAATTAATAAGAAAAATCTGGGCAACCTTGGTAAAATGGCCATAAAATCATCATACGATGTCCAAATTCGATGATTCTTTTTTATACGGGTCCGTAATTATGATACGGATCTAATACTTCATTCAAAACATAAATAGGAGTTCATTTGTTCAATATGATATCATTTATGCTTGAAGAAACGACGTCGAAGCATAAGAAAGAACGAGCGCAACACAACCCAAACCAATTTGAAACTCAACCGAGCCCTCGGGGCTCTAAATCAAACATGCACGCAAGTCTAAAAGCATAATATGGACTTGATCCTTCGACCAAATCATGAAAATAACGTGTAAAACAACGAATTAAACCTCAAAACTCATTATTTTCCTCAAGAACATTTATAGTTCATAACTTTTCAACCGGATGTCCGAATCACGTCAAACGAACTCCGTATTTTACCATATTTCACAGGCAAGGCCTGAATATCATAACAAATCTGTACCGGTCTCCGGAACTAAAATACGGGCCCGATACCAATGACTTCAAACATTAATTCTTTTCATTATTTCATAAATATTTCAGCAAAATAATTTCTTTCAAAAATTGATTTCTAAGGCTTGGGACCTCGGAATTCATTTTCGGGCATATTCCCGGGTCCCATATTTTACTGCGGACCTTCCGGGATTGTCGGAACACAAATTTGAGTCCGTTTACTCAAAATGTTGACTCAAGTCAACTAAAACCAAAATTTGTAATTCTAAAAATTATTATTTCTTATATTTTAACATAAAAGCTTTCCGATTTCACGCCCGGACTGCGCACACAAATCGAGGTAGTTAAAATTAATCTTTTTATGGCTAATAAGCCTAGAACGGAGTCTAAATTCATAAAATGACCCCTTGGGTCATCACAACCATAGGCTTGCCCCTTATATGAGTCACCACTAATGTAAGCTTCATTCGGCTCAAGATCATATAGGACTTTTGTGGAGACTTTTGGGTTCAAGGTAAGAAATATTTGATCTAAGTCCATCTTCCCTTAAGCACTTCATTTGTTTCACTTCTTGCGCACATTCTTGTGAACAACTAATTTTTGACCATCCCCAAATTATATATTATTTTAATGTAAGTATTATTTTTTTAGGTCTAATCTTGATGTTTTAATGTTTTATCTTACTCTTATAACAAAATAAATACTCACATTCTTAAAGTATAGATTTTATTTTTATATTTACAAAAAAAATATATTCACACACACACACATATATATATATATATACGTACGTACATATATGTATTTTTCTTTCATTTTATTTAATAAAAAGGGATTAGTAGAAAATATAAAAAAAAAAGAAAAAAAGAAAGAAGAAGAAAAAAGTTACAAACTAACGTAAAGAACACAAAAAGAAAAAAAAAACTACAAACTAGCGTAAAGAAAACAATAATATAACAAAAAAAAAGGATAAATTTTAAAAGATTCAAAAATTATCCTAACTACTCACCATGATCTCCTCAACCCTCTCCTCCATAATTTCTTCCTAATATATCTCATCATACACTCCCGCCCCAATCATCTCACCATTAACCCACACATTTATAAATAACACAGAAAGAAAAAGAAAAAAAAAGGTCTTGGACAGTGAGAACAACAATTTTTTTTTAAAAAAAGAGACAAGAACGGGAGGAAGGCAGAGAACGAAAAGGAAGTAGAAAAACTGTGCAAGTAATAAAGAAAGAGAGTTTAAAGACGGGGTTCGAGATTTCGTTCGCGGTTCCAAATTCAAGGTTCTAGAAAAGTTAGCATTGCTAGCTTTGGAAATTGGTAGATTATAGATATTCTCTTTTTTGTTTAAAAAAAAAAGTTGGTTAGATTTTGATATCTTTCTTTGTATGTAATATTTAATATGTGTGAACAACTTCCATACTAATTCATGAATTGGTATGTAAGGAAAAACTTTTGCAACTAAGGTCATCCTTTCCCTTTCTTGCTTTCACCGTTAACTTATCTATTTTTGTTATTTATCCTCGTCAATTTGATTGATGTTCTGTTGCTTAGATTTAAGATTTTTATATTCAAATAGCCATGTGGTCTTTAGTAGTTGTATTGAAGTTGCTTAATCAAAGATGCATTTGAAGGTTAAAATGGGATGAAAACAGTGATACAAATATTTATTCTTACTATTTAAAATAGAATTCACGCCTGAAATGTACATCTCCTCAATATTTATTGATTTGGTATATTGTATGAACACATTAAAATTTTGATTTAATTAAAATTAGATATTATATTTAATAGATAGTAAGTTACTAAAGTAAGGGTTTAAAGGTTAGACTAACACTAATAATATTTGGGCTTGGAAATTTACACGAGAATTTACCCTAAATGTTTAAGGTTTGACTTAATTACACTTAGTATACCAAATTGTCAATTCTATACCATACTTAATTAATGGTATAATTAATTGAACGTTTTTTACTCCTTAATTAAAGGTGCCCATATATCACACGTTTCTCTCTCTCCATAATTCGTAACCAGCGCCGTTTTCCCCTCCCCTTTCTTCCTCTTCTCCATTCCTTCTTCTTCTCATCGTCTCTCTCTTTCTTCAAAAAATTGTTGGCTTTTCTTTTGCATGGAAGATAATGGTTAACTTTTCAAGAGTTGTATGGTAATGATGGCAAGCAACTGCCTGGAAGAAAAGAAAGATAAAGATTGGCTCTAAGGCTTGAAAGATAAAGATTAGCGCTAAGATTGGCGCTAAGGCAAGAAACTGTGTGTTTGAAGTTATTCCCAAAGTTGGTATACAATCTATGTATAATGAATACGTAGATTATAATTTAATTGTAGTAGAAACGATATTGAGATCTAACGATATTGAGATCTGTTTGACTTTGTAGTTTATTTGTAGTTTTTTTGTAGAGTTTTTGTAGATGAAGAGAAAATTTTGTAGTCAACAGTGAATATTGGTCAATCAGTGAAACCGAGGTTACAGGCAGGCTAGCAAGGAGGAAGGGTGCTCCTGCATTGAATGAGAAAATAAGAGTCCAGAGAAAGAAGAAATAGTGTCATGTTTATGTAGTTTAGTTGTTGCTAGTTGGTAGTTGAAGGAAAATACACAATTTTCTGAACAAGTCTTTTATGTTTTAGTAGTTCACTTGAATATAAATTGGTTGTTTTATCTTCATTTGTTCAATCTTTACAGCACTATATCTTTGTTATATTAAACGTAGTAATTATGATGTTAGAATATAATTTGTCTACAAAAAAACTACACATTATCTACATTCTGGACACACTCAATGTCGTGATTGTATATAATTTTATAGTTGAATATGTTCATAATTTGTATGAAATACCTCCAAGTTGTAGGTAATTTCTGTATATGATTTTCAGTTCAAGTTAAATTACACAACAAAATATCTACAAGTTATCTACAAATTATCTACAATCTACAATTTAACTACAATTTCTCTACATTTTATCTACAATCTGGAAACACTGTATATTACAGTTAATTTTTTTTAGCAGTTGTATTGTAGATAATAAATATTAAAATTCAACTACAATATATCAAAAACAAATTTAGATGCTTGACACAGAGTATCTACAATTTTGGTTTCTACAATTTGAGTTGATTTTGTTGAATGATTGTTCGACTTTGGGATTTCTGGTATGAGAAAAAATATCGCCGAATTGAATTCCACAATTTGATTTCAGTTTTTGAAGTTGTTCGTCCTTTTTTTTTAATTGTAGTTTAACCAAAAAATACTCAGATGAGATAAATGTTTTCCGTTCTAAATTTGAATTGAATCTTGCTAAATCAATTACGAGATTCTCTTCCTGATTTTTAGCGCGTTATTATAGGAAGATTCTGCCCCTATTTAATACTAATTAATGAATGGTATATAAATTGTAGGAAAACTGTGGACTGGGCGGGTAATTTACATACTATGCACATATTTGGTAATAAGGTTTCATATATGGTATATGAAGGGAAAAAACCCATTGTGTAATTGTTATACTTGGTCCAAAAGGCTAAAATGCCTTTCTTCCACAAAGATATTCTTTCGTAAACCATGACCTTCACATAAATATCTCAAATTTGAAAATAATTGAAATACTCTAAAATAATAGAAAAACTTTAGATTTACTTTAAATATTAGCCCATATGTTTGCGTTGATATGATTAAATAATAAAAGGATCATGTACACATTTCGCGTCTCATTGCCTTTAGATTTAAAATAATTATGTTATAACCATGTGTACATTCTGTATCTGGGTTTAACATTTAATTTCAAAGAATTACCTTGTGTGCGTTCTGCATCCTGGTGAACACAATTAATAAAATATAATAATTAATTAAGCGGTAATAAATAAGTCATAATCAATATAATACAAGAATAACTAAAAATTAATTTAATCCTTACAGTAGTCAATAAAAGCGACCGTGCTTGAACTACGAGACTCGAGGGGTGCCTTACACCTTCCCATCCATCAACAGAATTCCTTACTCAGTCTTCTGTTTCGTAGGCCATAAATTAGGAGTCAAATCTTCCTTTTGATAAGGGATTCAATACAAGGTGACTTGGACCACCAACACTCAATTCCAAGTGGCGACTCTAAATAAAAAATAATCCCTTTTCAAAACGTCACTTTAATTGGAAAAACTCTTCTAACTCAACCTCGTAATAGGGTTGTGCGAAAAAAAGAGGTGTGACAATTCCTCTTTCTGAGGGGTTAGAGAGACACACTGTCACACATTTTTGTTCAATTCAATCATTTTACTCCTTTCTAAGCATTCCACACCTTTAATTTCTTTCTTTTCATTGATTCCCTTTTTATTTCTTCTCACTTGCTCATTCTTTTTGACTTTTTGCTTTTCTTTTCTTTCTTTTTCATTGCCTTTCCTTTTTCTTCCTTTTGTACCTTCTTTTTCACTTTGTTGCATTTCTCGTCTCTCCCCCAAACTTACGTGTTTGCCTTGTTCTTAGGAAAGAAGGGGTGCCAAGAGAGGGTCAGAACAGGTGAAGGTTTGCATCATGGTTTGTGAAAGAAACAGGTCTAAGGCTCAAAAGGGTTGACTAGGGAAATTGTCATTGGTAGGCTATGGAAATGTTCAAGTCATCATTTGGATCAAGGAGAGCCTATAATCATATCTTAAGTCAAACTACACTTAGGATTTCGCCTAGACAAACATTCAGGGCAAGTTCTAGACTAATGGCACGGGACTTGACTTGCAATTCAAATTCTCACCACTCAATCTATGGGATTGCTAAAGAAACAGAGTCGGGGGCCCACAACGACCTTAGCTATGATTTGAGCAACACAATGGTCCTGAAAAATCTCTTGATGATTATCGGCCAACACAAGAGTCTCAAGATCACGACTTTCACCATCCTAAACACAACGATTTGTTTTTGACCATAGGATCAAAAGCAAATGTGTTAGGCCCAAGTGAAGCTTTGCTTGAGGTACCATTCCTTACCAACTACTATTTACACAAAAAGAAGGAAAAAAAAAACAGACTCAAACCCTGAAGGTTGTCACACCATCCACCCTCGGGAAGAGCCAACCGGTTCACACAGATTCCACATTTGGAAAGAACCGTGACATTAAGAAAACCAAAGGCTTATTGCACGCGAAAATTCAAAAGAAGAAGCTACGAAAACAAAATAAGAAGCTATAAAAAGGAAAAATGCGGAAAGTAAGATGCTTAAAGTAGAATGAATATATACAAGAGAGGATTTAATCGAATATACATAAGGGGGAATGAATATATACATTAAAAGGTAACTTTATATACAGACCAAAAGGTGCAAAAATATGAAAAGTACTAGAATAGTAAAGTTATGTACATACCAAAATAAAAAAGAAAACATAATAAAAACGAAATAGTATCAAATATGTACATTAATCCAAATCCAAAGAGAGCTAGCATTGTCCTCAATTCTAACTAACAAAATAATCTCAAAATAAAGGAGAAAGAGTCAAGAGAAACTCCCTATAGGCCCTCTGTCTGCATAGGATCCTGAGTATGGGTCCCGGGGTCTGCGGACTGCATGGGAACCTGTGACTGGTCCTCAGAACCTTGTGTCTCCATCGGGACCTGAATCTCCTCTGTAACCCGGGCCTGTACTGGCAGCTGTGGCTAACTCGAGGTGCCTCCCTGCGGGTCCGCCAACTCTATCACAATGCCCTCAGTACGGGGAGACACTCTCTTCCTCTTTGTTGGCCTCTCTATCTCCGGCTCTAGCTCAGGTTGGGTAGCAGGGTCATGCAGCATCAAGTCCAATGGCAAGTGATCCTCCTTCAGCTTATCTACCTCCTTCCTTAGCTTCTTCACTGACTCCTTGGAGGCACGAGTTTTTCTCAGCTTCTTTGTCTCCCTGGAAAGCTCTTTCAGTGATTGTAAATGAGTGCCAACAACATCCAGAATCAACTTTTTGTTATCAAGGATTTTCTTCTAGTTGGCCAGAAGTTCTTTGAGAGTGTCCTCCACGGACTGTGGGACCTATGGCGGAGGAGGTGCAGCTTGGGCTGCCACCGTCGTGGAAAGGACAGACAACTTAGAAGTAGCTGCCTGCATCCAGTTGTTGATACTGTATAGAGTCTGGCTCAGACGGTGGGCAGTTAGAGGGTATGCCCGTGATGAAGGAATGCTTGTGGCTGCTGAAGTGGAGGGGCCATCAATGTCTGGGGTGGCTGAGGCAAGGTGAGAAGATTCCACTACAACCACTGGCTCTTCAAACTGGCCAGTGGAAGCAGTGGATTTTCCTTTGAAATTCTTGTTTTTAGGGTTGTCATCACCCTGAAGGTTGTACCAGGAGAACGGAGCCTTTGGCTTCAACTTTACATCAAACTTCCTCTTTTATACTTTTTGATCTTCAAAGTACATGGTCAAGAAATTAGGGAAGGGATAGGCTCTATCATCTTCATTCACCACCCGGTTGATAACCCTTGACATCACATTCTCGACATTGATCGGGATCCCTGCCACGATAGAAGCAATCAGCAGAACCCGCCTAAGAGGAAGAGAATTTCATGGAATGTGGGGTCTAGCCTGCTACACACGAACGTCTCCCAACCTTTGGCCTCAAAATTTAATGTTCTCCTCAGAATCACCTTTCCTGCTTGCAACCAGTCTTGGGTTTCACCTGGGATTGCCAAGTGCTCCGCTAGCCATGGACGAGCATCATCCCCCAAGTTCAACTTCTCAAAGTACGCCGAATCATCCTCATCATCGAAGTCAAGGTACCCGTTTATTGCATTCCCATCAAAAGGTACAGTCAGATTCCGCACCTTAGTCGCCTTGGAGTCCGTTTTCAGATAAGCCAAATTAGTGCAGAACGCCTTGACTAGCTGCTCATTTGCCTCCGGCATCTGGCAAGTGAAATAGTCCGAGCCTTTTCTCTCCCTGAACTGTCTCCGCACATTGGGGTTATCCGGCAAAAGGTTCCTTGTGATGAATTTATGCTCTAGGATCAATTTCCTCTCAGGCCACCAATTCCGGAATTTATGAAAGACCGGTTCACTCACAAATCAATCTTGCCATGCTTCTGAGTTTCTTGTTATTTCAACCCCCCCTACTTGGGGTTCACCCCCTGTTTGGGTTTCATCCTCTGCCTCTTCTTCTTCGGAGTGTTCACCCGATAGAGATGTTGTAGGTGAGGTGGAGTATTCATGATCACTCCCTGCAGTTGAGCCTTGAGACGACTCATAGTGTGTTGCTGCTTGGGCAGGAGGGGAGTCAGAGGGTTCATTTGTCAATCTAAACCTCTCCGGGAAGTTTGGGACAAACTCTGGTACCGACTCTGACTCAGATCCCTCTCCGGAGGGTGCTTACTCACTTCCCGATTGGGAAGCAGCTCTATCCATGGCTCGGATTGTTTTTCTAGTTGCTTTTATTGCTTGCCGAACTTGGGGGGTTAGTTTGATCATTCCCTTGCCTCTCCCCCGAAAGGATTCACCCTTTCCGCTTTGTTTACGGCCACCACCTCTTGATTGGACCATAATCTGCAAGTTCAATTCATTTAAAGATTGTTAGTATCCAAGCAGTGCATTTACTTAAGAAGAAAAAGGGTAGCAGAACATTGGATTTGAGTTGCAGAAATGGCAGACCGCGGACCACACAAAAAGGATCGCGGTCCGCATTGAGGTGGGGTTCAGACTACCCACCTCTCTGAGAATGGTCACCGGGACTTCATAAAAACAATCGCGGTCCGCACTAAGGCACCGCAGACCGCAACAAAAGAACCGCGGTCCGCGTTGAAGTGGGGTTCAGACTACCTACTTCTCTGAAGATTAGCACCGCGGTCCGCACTAAGGCACCGCGGTCTGCAGTAAGGCACCATGGACCGCGGTCTGCAGTAAGGCACCATGGACCGCATAAAGAAGCACCACGGTCCGCACTAAGTCCCAACTTAGGGTTCCAATTTTAATTTTTAATTCAAGTGTAAATTCACATGTTATTGATACCCTAGGTGCTTCATTAGTGTATTTAACTAAAATGGGTCTAAATTAAGCATTATGAGCAAACCCTACACATGATTAATGGATTAAAGAAGAAAAAGGCAAGAAATAAGAAGAAAAACTACCTATTAAACAAGAAAATAACAAAATTAAGAAGTTAGGGAGATAAAATTAAACTTACTAGATGTAGGATGAAGATGAGATGAATTTTCTTGAACTTAGCAATGGGTATGCACAGTGAAAATTTTACTGTAGAGCTAACAATGAGCGAAAAGTGTAAAATGAGGCCCTCAGGCCTTATTTATAGAAGTTTTTCCTGGGACCCACGTCACTTACCCCACCGCGGACCGCATAAAGTGACCGCGGTCCATGGTCCTCAACCTTTCTACGCATCTGGGCAAATGGCCACTGCGGTCCACACAAAATGAATCGCGGCCGCAGTGGTCCACCGCGGACCGCACAAAATGGTAGTGTGGATGCAATGGCATCTTCAGAGAACAAGTTGTTGTGAGAAAGCTCCGCGGACCGCATAAAAAGGACTGCGGTCTACACTGCAACTTCAGAGAGCTAGTTTTTTCCAACTTAACCTTGTGCCCTGCATCAAAATAATCCTACAACATCCCACAACTAGTTAGTCCAACAACAAATCCTACACTACCAAGAAAATCAAAGAAAAACAAAAATAAAGACACATGGGTTGCCTCTCAAGAAGCGCCTGATTTAACGTCGCGGCACGACGCATGTTACCATGTTCAATCTTCATCAAAGCCACCACGTGGCTATCTTCAAATTTCCCAAGGTAATGCTTGCATCGGTGCCCATTCACTCAAAAAATCTCCCCATTTTTGTTCTTGAGATCGAGAGCACCAAATGGTGTAACCAATACAACTTCAAACGAGCCACTCAACTTTGACTTGAGTTTTCCCGGAAAGAGACGGAGTCTAGAATTGAAAAGAAGCACCAAGTCTCCCACCTTGAATTCCAGATCTTTGGAATACTTATCATGGAGGTACTTCATTTTGTCTTTGTACAAGGAGGATCTAGTGTATGCATGAAATCTGAACTCATCTAGCTCATTCAAGTGATCAACTCTGAGATTAGCAGTTGTGTCCCAATCCAAATTCAACTTCTTCAAAGACCAAAGTGCCTTGTGCTCCAACTCCACCGGAAGATGACAAGCCTTGCCATACACCAACCGGTAAGGTGACATACCGATTGGGATCTTGAAAGCGGCCTGGTAGGCCCAAAGAGCATCATCAAGCTTCCGGGACCAATCAGTCCGGTTAGCATTCACTGTCTTGGCCAATATATTCTTGATTTCACGATTGGACACTTCCACCTGACCACTTGCTTGAGGATGGTACGGAGTAGACACCTTATGATTGACTCCATACTTCGATAACAACGAATCAAAGTCCCTATTGCAAAAGTGAGACCCCCCGTCACTGATGATGGCACGGGGTGTCCCAAATCTTGTGAAAATATGCTTCTTCAGAAAACCAACCACACTTCGGGCCTCATTATTGGGCAAAGCCACGGCCTCAACCCATTTTGAAATGTAGTCCACCTCCACGAGTATGTAAGTGTTTCCACAAGAGCTCACAAACGACCCCATAATGTCAATACCCCATACATAAAAAATATCCACCTCTAGGATTGTAGTGAGAGGCATCTCATCTCTCTTGGATATTCCACCCATTCATTGGCATTCATCACATCGCTTGACCAATTCACTAGCATCCTTGTATAAGGTAGGCCAAAAGAAATCACATCTTAGCACTTTGGAGGCGGTTTTTGCCCCTCCATGATGACAACCATAAGGTGAGGAGTGGCAAGACTCAAGAATCGATCCTTGTTCCTCTTCGGGCACACATCGCCAGATGACACCGTCATTTCAAATCTTGAATAAGTATGGTTCATCCCAATAAAAATCCATGCTATCCCTCCTAATCTTCTTCCTTTGGTTGGAAGAGAGCTCACAAGGAACAACACATGTGACAATATAATTGGCAATGTCCCCGAACCATGGAATTTCTTGTATTGACACAAAAATAAGTTGTTCATCAGGGAAAATATCATCAATTTCAAGCGCATCACTAGGTCGACCTTGCTCCCCCAAGCGGGAAAGATGGTCGGCCACTTGGTTTTCACTCCCTTTTTTATCAATAATCTCCAAATCGAACTCTTGAAGCAACAACACCCACCGCATGAGTCTCGCTTTGGAATCCTTTTTGGTCATGAGAAACCGGAGTTCTGCATGGTCAGTGTGAACTATGACCTTGGCACCCATAAGATAAGGACGAAATTTCTCCATCGCAAAGACTATTGCGAATAGCTCCTTCTCGGTGATAGTGTAGTTCATTTGGGTTGAGTTCATTGTTTTGCTAGCATAATAGATGGGGTTAAAGATCTTGTTCACCCTTTGGCCCAAAACCGTCCCCACAGCCACATCACTAGAGTCACACATTAGCTCAAAAGGAGAGCTCCAATCGGGTACGGTGATAATTGGTGTGGAAGTGAGCTTTTGCTTCAATAGCTCAAATGCCTTCATGCAATTGTCATCAAAGTTGAACTTGGCATCTTTCTCTAGCAATTTGCAAAGAGGATTGACCACCTTTGAGAAGTCATTAATGAAACGTTCATAGAACCCGACGTGCCCAAGGAAGCTCCGGACCCCCTTAACCGAAGTTGGAGGTGGCAATTTAGAAATCACTTCAATCTTCGCCTTTTCACTTCAATTACATTACTTGATATTTTGTGTCCCAACACGATCCCTTCTTCCACCATAAAATGGCATTTCCCTCAGTTTAATACTAGGTTGGTCTCTTCACACCGAGCGAGGACTTTGTCAAGATTTCTCAAACATTCATCAAAAGAATCCCCAACTACACTGAAGTCATCAATAAACACCTCAAGGAAGTCTTCGACCATATCAGTAAAGATCGCCATCATGCACCACTGAAATGTTGCAGGTGCATTGCAAAGACCAAAAGGCATTCTGGAGAAGGCAAATGTACCATAAGGACATGTGAAAGTGGTCTTCTCTTGATCCTCCGGGGCAAGCAAGATATGATTATAGCCTGAATACCCGTCCAGAAAGCCCGACCCGCAAGCCTATATAACATTTGATCCAAGAAGGGTAAGGGGAAATGGTCCTTGCGAGTCACTTTGTTTAACTTGCGGTAATCCATACACACCCGCCATCCTGTGATCATTCTAGCTGGAATGAGTTCATTTTTGTCATTTTTGACCACTGTCATGCCGACTTCTTTTGGAACACATTGGACCGGAGAAGTCCAAGCGTTATCCGAAATTGGGTAGACAACCCCTACATCAATCCACTTGATTATTTCCTTCTTCACCACTTCTTGCATTGCTTCATTGAGTCTCCGTTGGTGTTCTATGTAAGGCTTTGCTCCATCCTCAAGAATGATTTTGTGCATGCAAAATGCGGGGCTTATTCCCCAAATGTCAGCAAGAGTCCATCCTATGGCTTTCTTCCTTCTCCTTAGCACTTTTAAAGTGGAGTCTACCTGCAATTGGGTTAGGCAAGATGAAAGAATAATAGGCAAAGTACGAGAGGGACCAAGATATTCATACCTGAGGTGTGGTGGGAGTGTCTTCAACTCCAATGTAGGTGGCTCTTCTATTGAAGGCTTTGTCGGAGGAGTTTTCCGATTCTCTAAGTCCAATGATAGCTTTCGGGGATCATAGGAATAAGAACCCATGCCTAGAAGGTCATTGGTACTTTCAAGTAAGCCATCCACCACGATGTCATCATGGTTCAATAAAGCTTCCTCCACTGGATCTTCAACATTAATCATAGATCTTGGATCATCAATAATGACCTCGGTGACAAGGTCCATGAAAGAGCATACTTCTGTGCTGTTGGGCTGCTTCATTGATTTGCAGACATGGAACACAACCTTTTCATTTCCCAATCGGAAAGTGAGCTTACCGGCCTCCACGTCAACTAAGGCCTTCCCCGTTGCAAGGAAGGGCCTTCCTAAGATGATGGGGATCTCATAATCCACTTCGCAATCCAATATGACAAAATCCGCGGGCAAAATAAATTTGTCGACCCGCACCAATACATCATCAATGATTCCTAGGGGCCTATTCATAGTTCTATCCGCCATTTGAAGACGCATGGAGGTCGTCCTAGGTTGACCAATCCCCAATTTTTTAAAGACCGAGTATGGCATCAAGTTAATACTAGCTCCAAGGTCACACAAAGCTTTAGCAAAATCCGCACTCCCGATTGTGCAAGGAATGGTAAAAGCTCTCGGGTCTTCAAGTTTGGGTGCCATTGAATGTACTATGGCACTCACTTGGTGAGTCATCTTGATGGTTTCACACTCCATAGACCGTTTCTTAGTGACTACGTCCTTCATGAACTTAGCATACCCGGGCATTTGTTCCAAGGCTTCTACTAACGGGACATTGATGGAAAGATTCTTCATCATTTCGATGAATTTCTTGAATTGATTCTCTTGCTTTTGCTTCGCCAACCTTTGAAGATATGGATGAGTGGGCCTAGGCAATGGTGCCTTGGCTTGTGGGACCACCGGTGCCGACATATCAATCACGTGTTCCCTAGACGGGTTCACGTCCCTTTGCAAATCCTCCCCATTATCATGGATATCAATTCTCACCTCACTAGTAGTTGGCTCTTCCACCACTTGCTCAACTTCAATTGGTCTAGAAGAACTCGCTTCACCGCCTTTTCCACTTCTTGTGGTCACTGCCATGGCGTGACTGGTATTATTATTGTTCCCACCCTTAGTTTTTACCACCGTATCACTCGGTAGTGCTCCCTTTGGGCATGTGTTCAAGGCATGAGAAATTTGGCCCATTTGTACTTCAAGGTTTCTAATGGAGGTGTTGTGGGAGGCCAATTGAGCATCGGAGTCCGTGTTTCGCTCCATCATTTGCTTTAACATTTGTTCAATTCTTCCCATGTCATTACTTGATGAGCTTTGTCCTTGAGCTTGGTACGGGGGTGGATTGCTTGGTTGTTGGTACATCGGGGGCCTTTGAAAGCCCGACCCCCGGTTACCATTACCACCCCAATTGTTGTTGTTATTGCCTCCACTCCAATTTTATCATTGTTGTTCCCCCATTGTTGGTTATTGTTGTTCCCCCAATTTCGTGAGTTGTTGTTATTGTTCCAATTTCTCTGTCTTTGATTACCCCAACTTTGATTGTTGCCTTGGTTGCTCCAGTTTTGATTGTTGCTTTGATTGTTCCCTTGACTTTGGTAATTATTAGCATACATAACATCCTCTTCTTGATCATCATATGGCTCTTCTTGACTATACCCACTTGGTCCTTGGTCACCTTGATCATTGTTTCTTTGCTTTGGATTTCCCCTAGGTCTTCTTTGATTCACTAACACATTCACTCCCTCCATAGAATTTACTTGCTTTGCCCCTTGTAATTGTTGAAGCTGGGCCTTGGCAAGTTGGTTCATAGTGGTAGTGAGCTAGACAATTTCTTGCCCATGTTCTTGAAGTTCTTTGTGAAGACTATTGACACCGGACTCACCCTGAGGTACGTTTGCTCTACTTTGCCAGGCTGACGATGTGTCAGCCATCTCATCTAAGACCTCACATGCCTCGGGGTAAGTCAATTTCATGAAATTTCCACCGGCCAACTGATTGACCACACATTGATTGACAGTGTTTATTCCTCGGTAGAAGGTTTGCTGAATCATGGCTTCAGTCATGTCATTGTTTGGACATTCCTTAACCATGGTCCGGTAGCGCTCCCAAATCTCATGCAAAGGCTCGTTAGGCTCTTGCTTAAAAGACAATATTTCATCTCTGAGCGCCGCCATGTGACTAGGCAAGAAATATTTTGCAATAAACTTGTCTGCGAGCTCATGTGGATATGGAGTGGTTGGGAAGACGCTCGAGCCAATAAAGAGCCTTCCCTCTAAGAGAGAAGGGGAATAACCGCAGTCTCAAGGCATCTCCAGAGACGTTCATTTTCTTACTACCCCAGCAGGTATCCGCGAAGCCCTTCAAATGTGTGTAACCATTTTGGTGGGCAGCTCCGGTGAAATAGCCCCGCTGCTCCAAGAGTGTCAACATCACATTTGTTATTTGAAAATTTCCCTCCTGGATTCTAGGTGGGACAATAGCACTAGAATACCCCTTGTTTGGAAGGACCCGATGGGCTGGTCTGGGAGGTGGAGACGAGGGAAGGTCTGGAATGTCCTCATTAACATTGGCATGTCGGCCCCGTCTAGGAGGAGGTACTTGGTTTATTTCATCTTCTGGGTTGTCATATACCTCCTCTATGATGTTTCCCAAAGGATCCGCCATTAGAACCTGGAGTGATTCAACACACACGTTAACTGAAAAAAGAAAGAAAAACACTTAACACCACTTTTCACGTAGATAATCAACACCGTATAACTCCCCGGCAATGGCGCCAAAAAGTGATAGGCACTCACCTACACTACTATAAAGTAGTAAGATGAGGGTCGGAGCAGCTTTTACCCGAAGGATCGGGATCGATTCCACAGAGAGTTATGACTATTGGAGTTGAGTTTATAGGTAATCTAGTAGTGTTTTATGCTCTTAATTGCACTTTTCATACCTTTTGATTTGATAATTATACTACTGTTTATACTAAGAGTAATTTTCTAATTAACTAACTAAAATCTTTTTGGTTGTTTTCTTGATGGATAAAAGGCACTAGGGTTATGACTTTCCCCTAGGCGAATATTTAACGGGATCCAATACCTAAGGCAAAGATGTTAGCAAGGGAACATGGCATAGCCAATGTACGGAATCAGCCACTCTATACCTCTCGGTAGTTTGAGTGGCTTTGCCCTAATTGCCTCTCTCGAGGCCAATTGGGTGCCAAAATTATGCAACAATATTGGCTCAATTAGGGTTTTACTATCTCTAGGTTTAACCCGTTAATTGGGACTATCAATCTCTTGATTTCGTCCTAATTCCTTGTTGGGCTGATTTTCTAGACTCAAGTTCTCTTTCTCAAGAAGAACCCAAGTCAAATGAACTCTAGAAAGTGTTTGCAACCACTAATTTTAACATGGAAACCACAAATCAGCCCAAATACCAAACACTCATAAACATCTAAGCCTTAATTAAAAGGACCCATTAAACACTCACACTAGTGTTGAGCCACAACCCTAGCTAATGGGTTTAGCTACTCATAATAACTGAAGAAATCAGAGAAATAGATTAAGCAAAACCCATATAATTGAATTATAAAATAAAATTGAAAGATTCAATGTTGAAACCCTTCTAAAATTACTCAAAAGGCTAAAGAAAAACCGTTCACGAGCTCCTGATAATATCATAGTACAAAAGTTGACCTAAAAATAAGAAAAGAAGCTATTTATACTAGGCCGAATTTTTTAGACAAAAATACCCCTGCGGGGTCATTGCGGACCGCAAAAAATGGACCGCGGTCGCGGTGAGGCTTTTAGCTTATAAAACTAGGCCTCTGAACTTGGCCACCGCAGTCTGCGTAAAATGCTCCGCGGCTGCGGTAGCTTCAGTGCGGACCGCGTTGGTCTTCTAGCCTTCAATGTCGATGCCTTCTGAATCTCCTCAGTGCGGACCGCGTAAAATGGATCCCGGTCCGCGTTGGTTTTGACCTTCAAAAACTATTCTCTGAATCTCTCCACCGCGGACCGCATAAAATGGACCGCCTGTCCGCATTGGTTTGGCCTTCAAAAACACCTCTCTGAATCTCTTCAGTGCGGACCGCATAAAGTGGATCGCGGTACGCACTGATCAACTGAACTTTGTTTGTGCTTGTTCTTGGTACTTGTGCAAGTTTCACTCCTTTTTTAGCAGGTTTTTGACTAGTTGTCACCCTTTTTGACTAAACCTTGTAACAAGCACAACAAGTAAGCCTTTGGGACTATTTTGCAAACACTTTTATCCAAAACTTAAGCAAGAAAGAGTGTAAAATCATGTAAAATCTCTAGTTATCAATAACATACTGAATGCAGAAGATAAACTAACACATGCTGATATACTGAAAGTCTAGATGATATAAATCAAAGTGCGGAAATACTAATACAATTCTAAAACATATTTGTAGCCAACATAGCTTAATATAAAAAGCTTGCGACTCTGTCTAGTTGTTACTCTAGTCTATGAAGCCTCTAATGAAGTACAGAAAAAACAGTCTGTCTAAAAATACTGAAGATTGTAAGGTAATGATAATGCCCCGAAAGAATTGGGGATCACCAAATAGCTGGTACGAGAATCCAAGCGCTCTGAATCGTCAACCTATAAATCATTACTTGCATCGTGAGATGCAGGCCTAGGGAAAAAAGAGACGTCAGTACATTTGAATTGCACTGGTATGTAAAGCAACTAAAAGAAAGAATTATAAATGTTGAAACTGAAACTAAGCTGATAAATGAGAATTGATAATTGATAACTGAAAAGATAATTATTGAAACTGAAAATGAAACGATAACTAATAATTGAACTGAACAAAGGAAGTAAGGATATGAATACTCCTTCTTCTGAATGATGAACAACCTATTTATCTTAATAAGTACGGCCTCGGGCCCAATATATATATGTTCACAAGCTACAGCCTCAGGCCCAAGTATACGTATACATAACTACGACCTCAGGCCCAAAAATGCATAAAGAATAAACTACGGCCTCAGGACCAAACATGCATGAAGCATAAACTACGGCCTCTCGCCCAAATACAAGTGTTCAACATTCAGGAACTGAGAATCATACTAAAATACATGATGCTGAAATACTTAACCATATTGAGTTACATGATACTTGAATGCTGAATAGAGTTAGACTGAGATATGTATTCATGAACTCATTATGAAAATTGAAACTTCAACTATTTATGACATGCTGAGTAATCTAGATTGAGACTCATGGGCATCAAACCCAAGTCTATATTGATTACGCACTGATTTCACAACGTTCAGAATGAAAGTCAAGAACGAGTTACGAAGCTAGAGAATAGAAGTTCTGCAACTATTCAAGGAGCAATGCTTAATTACTTTTTGAGGAAACTAGTAATAATCATAATGAATGTAACGTAAGGAGAATCATAGACATTCCCAAACGTAAAGAGTTAGCCTCACATACCTTAACTTCATGCTCTTGATCATAATACAACATTCGCCAACCCTTTCAACTTTAATCTATGTCAATACAAGTTAAAGGGATTCCAAAATAGCAACAATAGTCATGTTTTGGTCACTTAGGTATTTTATCAAACACTTGGTGGCATAAAGCTTCATAACCCTTATTAATGGTGTTTCTACACCCAATAACCCATTCTCTTGCTCCTAGATGAATTTTAAAGTCTCAAATGGTTATAATCAACATATTCTTCATCACCCATAAGGTAAACAACACCCTTAACCAATAATCAACAATCCAAATCTTTAAATCTTCATGCTTTTATATCAAACTCATCAACACATGTCTCATGAAATAAAGTCTATAATCTTTAATCCAATGTTAGAATCAATTAGAGGGTGAAGACATTACCTTTTTGAAGTTCAATCCCCTTGAATTTGAGTTCTAGGGTTACTTCTCTCAACAATGATGTCCCACTCGAATATCTAATGATATGGAGGGTTTACCCATGTTAATAAGATGTTGGGAAATTGAAATTAACTTAGAATCACCATTAGAACTTACCTTGGATGGTGGAGGGATCCTTAAGGAGTTAGGTGTTTGAGAGCTCCTCTTTCTAGAGCAAGTTTTTATGTTTTGGGGTTGTGGGGGACAAAATAGGGCTTTAAAAATGACTCCCCAAGTTCACCCCCGCGTTCCTGTAGGCATGACCACGGACCTGGCCGTGGAAATGGCAGGAACACTGCCGCATATGCGCGGCCGCGATCGGGGCACGAAGATTGCGCATTGTTCTGTAAAATGCACACAACGTTTTGCACAGAGATACATTTGGGTCCACAATATATCGTTGGAAAGCTATTTCAAAGGACTACAACTTTCATGTTTTGAGTTTTCCCAAATTCCTTACAGATTTTCACCAAACCTTGCTGGAAGACGGACCTTCTGTAAACTTAGTCGATATTGTCGAATCTTATGCACCTCACTTTCCATCTTGATTTTGAAACAACTATTTTCACTCATACTCATCCCGATAGGACTTCATATGTATAATATATCAAATTAATACCCATTTAACATATTCATACCTAATATGAATGTGCGGGGTATTACACTTGACATGCATTTAATGGATGTGGTTACCGCCTGCCTTTATGGCTCACTTGATAATGAGATATACATGAAAATTACCGAGGGATTTAAAATGCCTAACACACGTAATTCAAAGTTCCGGGAAATATTTTCAATCAAATTGCAAAGATCTTTGTATGGTCTAAAGCAACCAGGACGTATGTGGTATAATCGTCTTAGTGAGTATTTATCAAAGGAAGGTTATATAAATGATGTCATTTGTCCATGTGTTTTTATAAAGAAAATAACATCAGAATTTGTTATACTTGCCGTATATGTTGATGAAATAAACCTTATTGGAACTACTATAGAATTCCAAAAGGCAATTGATTATTTTAAGAAAGAATTCGAGATGAAAGATCTCTGAAAGACAAAATTATATCTCGGTTTGCAAATTGAACATATGGAAAACGATATTTTTGTTCATCAATCTACCTACATAGAAAAGGTATTGAAACGATTTTACATGGATGGAGAACATCCATTAAGTACTCTGATGGTTGTTCGATCACTTGATGTGAATAAAGATCCACTTCGACCTCAAGAAAAGAATGAAGAGCTACTTGGTCCTGAAGTACCATATCTTAGTACAATTGGTGCACTGATGTATCTTGCTAATACAACAATGCCTGACATAACTTTTTCAGTCAATATCTTAGCAAGATATAGTTCTTCTCCTACAAGGAGACATTGGAATAGAATCAAACACAATTGCGGTATCTAAAAGGGACTACCGATATGGGCTTATTTTATGGCAATAATTGCAGTCCCCATCTTGTTGGTTATGCCAATGCTGGGTATTTGTCCGATCCATACAAGGATTGATCTTAAACAAGTTATGTGTTTACCTGTGGAGGCACTGCCATATCTTGGCGATCGACTAAGAAATCGATCGTGGCTACTTCATCTAATCATNTCACCCCCGCGTTCCTGTAGGCATGACCACGGACCTGGCCGTGGAAATGGCAGGAACACTGCCGCATATGCGCGGCCGCGATCGGGGCACGAAGATTGCGCATTGTTCTGTAAAATGCACACAACGTTTTGCACAGAGATACATTTGGGTCCACAATATATCGTTGGAAAGCTATTTCAAAGGACTACAACTTTCATGTTTTGAGTTTTCCCAAATTCCTTACAGATTTTCACCAAACCTTGCTGGAAGACGGACCTTCTGTAAACTTAGTCGATATTGTCGAATCTTATGCACCTCACTTTCCATCTTGATTTTGAAACAACTATTTTCACTCATACTCATCCCGATAGGACTTCATATGTATAATATATCAAATTAATACCCATTTAACATATTCATACCTAATATGAATGTGCGGGGTATTACACTTGACATGCATTTAATGGATGTNGCCCAATTGAAATGAGGATTCATAAAAGGAGATAGGACAAAACATATTTCTCTGGTGACGTCAACCTTCAAGAAGCTAGTGCACAAGATCGGGATGTGAAGGCTCAAGGATGTGAATTGATGCTCTCATCAGGGGAAGTTAATACGTGTTGTACTCTTTTTCCCTTACAAGGTTTTGTCCCACTGGATTTTCACTTGTAAGGTTTTTAACGAGACAACCAAAAGGAGTATTATTAAACATGTGTACTCTTTTTCCTTTTCTAGAATTTTTTTCCTATTGGGTTTTATTTTAGTTAAGGTTTTAACGAGGTACATTATTTGTTGTATAGACATTCAAGGGGAAGTGTTATAAATAGAATTTTATTTAAGGTGAATTTCTATATTTTAGAGAGATCTTAGGGATTTTACTTGGTGGCTAAGTCACTCTTTCCCTATAAATAGAGGGGTCCTATTCCATTGTAATTCATCCCAAAATTCAATAAGAATTCCCTCCCTCTCTCTCTTTCTCTGCAATATTGTTCTTCTTCTTTTATTGTTTTATAACATGAAACTATTTTTTTCTGCTTCTCCAAAACTAATTATGCTTATCCTCAAAAGCACTTTTTTTTTCCTTCCAAAATCTTGGCTAAACACTTCCAACTTCGGAAAAAGACACACTTTTTTTAAGAAAAAAATGCTTCTAAGATTGGAGAAGCATTAGCCTGTTTGGCTAAATTTCTTTCGATGCCCAAAGTGTTTTTTCCCTTAACTTGAGATGGTCAACCATGTTTTTTGGAGGAAAACAAAGTGCTTTTAGAAAGAAGTATAATTAATTTTTGAGAAGGAGAAAAATGTAGCTTCTCCCCGGAAGCAGAAGCAGAAGCAGAAGCAGTTTTGAATTTTTTTCCTATCAAAAATACCCTTAGCAAAATATGGTATATAACAAAATCATCTTACTTAGTTTAAACTATTAAGTAATATATAATGACTTTTGGTTGATCTTTCATATTTATCGAATTGTTTTTTGTTATATTTAAATCATCTTGATATAATAAATTACTATTCAATTTTAATCTTATATTTTATTAAATAAAATAAAAACTTATTATTGTCTTTAATAATAAATATTTGTGATTATTTATTTGCTTATATAATATTAACTATTAAGTACATCTCTTCATATCCTTATTCCTAATTTGATACTTAAAGTACTTTTGAAAAGCTTGACCAAACACAAGTTGTTGTTCAAAAAAGTGCTCTTTAATTTGATTTGCCAAACACAAGTTATTTTTCTCCAAAAGTACTTGTTCGAAAAATACTTTTGAAAAAACACTTCTCCAAATATATGATTTTTCTAGTTTGGCCGAACAAGTTATATGCACAGGAGGTCAAGATGTCTACGTGGCATAACTGAGGATATTTTAGTAATTTCATCAAAGCTGAGCAATATGATTGGCAAAAAAGTAATTTTACAAGTTGTTACATAAATCTTTCGGTGCTTTGACGAAACGACCTGCTTATCTCATCAACCATACGCACATCTTTCGGTGCTTTGACAACGTATGTGGTGTCAGAACTTTTTGAAATTACGTTTTTGCCCATGCTTTCATCCTTTATTGCGTAGTTACCTGTTTCTGTTTTGCAAAATCTCACTAGCAATTCTGGAATCCTCTATCTATGCACATATTTTCTCTCTCAATCTCTATTTCACGGACCAATGTCTTCTTAGTTTTTTATCTTTTTAAATTGCAGGAATACTTTAAATATCAAAGATTCAAACTTTTCTATTTTATTTTTAAATTAAACATATAATCTCTTTATTTATTCTTCTACTTTAAATAAATATAGCAAGAGTAGAATTTTATAGCAAATTGTACAAGTACTGATATCTACATAGTTGAACCCACAGTGAAACACTACAAATTTATTCACACAAAAAATAAAGACTAAATCTATCTCTACGTACTTTTGATGGTTTAATTCTACGGTTTGCTCCTCCAGTTACCAAAAGTACTACAACCCTGCATTTGCATCTTGTAAATATGCTTGGTCTAGCTATATTACAAGCTTATGTTTTACGATCAGTAGAAGAGGGAAAAAGAACTATAATGAAAAGAAACAAATGAAACTGAAAGTCCAAAACACCATAAAATGAGAATGAGTCGTGCATCTTTTCAGCTATTTAATATTTTTAATATTATTTTGTGTTACATTGAAATTTTCTTATACTTGATGATTATTATCTAATCTTTTGCAATTTAAAACTTCAACATTTTGTTCTACGAGTCCATCCAACCAGATTAAACTAAAAATAGTCGGTTGTATAATTTACTTATACTAGCAAAAAAATATTAGAAATCTAATTTGCTATTTATGTAAAAATTTAGGAAAATAAATTCTGCATGCAATTTAGTCGTTGGGGCCATGCTCAGCGTGGGCCATCCTTTACTTTCTACAAAGCGTAATTCATGTCACCTTGTTAAATAAGATACCTTGTATGTTTTTATACGAGGTATAGTTAAATGTAAAAAATTTCGTTGTTTACGATTTCTCTACAAAAGCTAGAGATGCAATGGGGCGGGGAGGGGCGGTTGCAGGACGGGTGTAGCCTTAACCTGCAAAGCCTTTGTTGCGGCACCGCATAGAAAAGGAACTCTTGCTGAAAACGGGTACATCATCGAGGGTGTGTACCTTCTTCACAGACGGTGCCTCGAATGTGAAAGGGTCTGGGCTTGGTATTCTTTTAAAACCGCCTACGGGCAATATTATTAGGCATTCAATCAAAACTTCTAAGTTGACTAACAATGAGGCCGAGTATGAGGCCATGATTGCAGGTCTCGGACTGGCCAAAAGCCTGGGATCATAGGTCATTGAGGCCAAATGTGACTCTCACTTGGTAGTAAACCAAGTAAACAGGAGCTTCGAGGTTCGAGAAGATAAAATGCAAAGGTACTTAGACAAACTTCGAATGACATTGCATCACTATAAGGAATGGACACTAGACCATGTACCTCGAGAAGAGAATAGTGAGGCTGATGCGCTTGCAAATTTGGGGTATCGGTTGAAGAAGATAATATTGCCCTGGGGAGTGTCATCCAATTGTCGAGGTCGGTGGTCGAAGAAGGCTATGAATAAATTAATTCAACAAGTTTAACATGGGATTGGAGGAATAAGTACGTCGAATACTTGAAGAACAGAAAGCTCCCCTCGGACCCAAAAGAGTCGAGGGCCCTTCGAGCCAAAGCAACTCGATTCTCACTCGATGAAAATGGAACGTTATATAGAAGTACCAATGACCTTACAAAGATTTTGAACCCCTTGACCACTAAGTTATGCTTTTAGAAGAACCTTTGACGGACCACTGGCGGTGTGATTGGGACCGGGGGACACCGATATGTCCTACGAGAAATCCATGAAGGCACTTGTGGGAACCATTCAGGTGCCGACTCTTTGGTTCGCAAGGTGATCAGAGCGGGGTACTACTGGGATATCATGAAAAATGATACTAAGGAGTTCGTTCGAAGGTGTGACAAATGCCAGAGATTCGCACCGATGATCTATCAGCCCGACGAACAACTCCATTCGGTCATATCCCCGTGGCCATTCATGAAATGGGGGATGGACATCGTTGGCCCCCTACCAACGACTCTAGGTAAATCTAAATTTATTTTATTTATGACTGGCTACTTTTCAAAATGGGTAGAAGCGCAGGCCTTCAAGAAAATAAGAGGAAAAAAAGTCATTGAATTCATATGGGACCACATCGTGTGTCGGTTCGGAATACCCGCCGAAATAGTATGTGACAATGGGAAACAATTCATCGGCATCAAAGTGACAAAATTCCTCGAGGATCATAAAATCAAAAGGATTTTACCAACACCCTATCACCCGAGCGCAAATGGCCCGTCCGAATCCACAAATAAAACCATCATTAAAAACTTGAAAAAGAGGCTAGATGATGCTAATGGGAAATGGAGAGAAGTATTTCCCGAGGTGCTATGGCCATATCGAATGACGTCGAAGTCGAGCACGAGGGAAACCCCATTTTCTCTGGTGTATGAGTCCGAAGCATTGATTCCGGTCGAGGTCGGCGAACCCAGTGTCAGATTCCAGCATACCACCGAGGTTTCGAACCACGAGGCCATGAACACTTCCCTCGAGCTACTAGATGAAAAACGTGAAGCCGCATTAGTTCGAATAGCCGCGCAAAAGCAAAGGATCGAGAGGTATTATAACATAAGGACGAACCTTCGCTACTTCGGAGTCGGGGACTAAGTTCTAAGGAAAGTCACTCTCAACACTCGAGACCCAAATGAAGGGAAACTAGACCCTAATTGGGAAGGACTGTACCGTGTTCTCGGAGTCGTAGTGAAAGGATCCTACAAACTTAGCACAATGGAAGGCGAGCAACTACCAAACGATTGGAATATATCATTGATCAAACGCTATTATTTCTGAGGTATGACCTTCTCCCCTTTTCCATTTGTATTTAAGACTAACTCCTTGCAGTTGTTCGATTGGAAACATCAAAGCACCCTTCAGCTCGAATACCTTGGGTTTTAAAGCATGCGTTGCACTCTTTTTCTCTTAGATCGGGTTTTATCCCAAATGGGTTTTACCCGCAAGGTTTTTAACGAGGCAACACCTATATGCTACATACGAAAATTCCGACAATATTCAAGGCTTCTTTTCAATCAACCTCAAATACTGGGGGGCATCACCCTCAGAGGTTGCATTCTCGAAGAAACCAATTCATGCCAAAAAGGGGCTCGATAGGAGAATGTTGTAATGGTCCAAATGGTCAAATGAACCGTGTCCATGTAGAATAGTCGAGCCCTCGACGGCAAAACATGTACACATGTATCAATTATTCGAAGAAACATTCTTATTATATCAAAACACTTTGTGCCTCAAAGAAGTCTACTATTTTCACATTTATAATTCTACATGAAACGGCTCAAAATCCAGAACCCAGACGCATCCCGAACACTCGGGGACTGTCATCAACAGTCAACATATCGAGCCATAAAAAAACTCAAACTTACAAGACCTCAAAAAGGCATACTCGAACTTATAAGACCACAAAGAGGCATACTAGAACTTATAAGACCTCAAAGAGGCATACTCAAACTTTTAAGACCTAAAAGAGGCACCCCCTCGATATAAAGGCCAAGTCCATCACTTGAGGACTAAAGGCTACGGCCATACTAAAGGCTATGACCATACTAAAGGCTACGGCCTACGGCCATATTAAAGGCCACGACCATATAAAAGACTACGGTCATATGAAAAGGCTACGACCGAAATAATGCGGCTCGGAGACGTCCGACTTCCACCATAAAACTAAAGGCCTTCAAACAATTTGAAAAACCGGTTAAATTAGGCTACCCTCGGCAAAAGCAAATTATAAGGGGCTTCAATAAAACCAGCCCTCGAATAAATTAGAGGCTTCGATAATACCAGCCTTCGAAAAAACCTCAAGAGGTATTCGATTATCGTTACACAATGAATTACAAACGAGGTTCAAATCTATCTAACCTTCTAAAAATCCGATGAATACACATGCTAAGGCATATTAAATATTTCACTAAGTCTTTTAGCCGGAAAGAGGGAAAAACTATAGCCACTTTAGAAGCCGAATTGACCCTACCAAAAGGGCCTAAGGGCCAACCTAAAAAGCCTAAGGTCCGATATTTAAAAGCCTACGGGCCAATATTTAAATAGCTTAAAGACTTAAGCACACCGTGCTCGAGATCGTATTTAGCTTGGACTCAAAAGTCCCTTCACCCCGAGCTAACGTCGTATCGACTTAAAGCTTAGCTCGAAGATCAAACCTTAAGGGGTAGCCTATTATTGATCACCGATCAAACACAAAGCCCAAGGGTATTATATTCTAAGTCCAAAAAATCGGACGGATTGTCTACAACACCAAATTTCGACAAAGAAGAATTTAACATGAAACGAGGATGAAGCAAAAAAGTTCTTTATATTCAATAGATGATACAAAATTACATTTACAGAACTCCCACATGGGAACCTTACACAAAAGAAAGAAGACAAAAGAACCTAATCTACTTTCGGGGTCACTTGCTCGGAGGCAGTACCCACATGAGCCACATCTTCGGTAGCCTGGTATTCGGGAGCCTCTTCCTTCTCAAGGACTTCAGCTTCGTCTCCCTCACTCTCGGAGCCACTAGCAGAATCCTCATCGGTAGAGAGCAATGCATATTCTTCTTCTTTCAAAGCCTTCGCCTTCTCAATTTCAGCAAAAAGGTCAAAGCCCTCGGCATGCACCTCCTCGGGAATTTGCCTCCGAGATTCCAGCCGAGCGTAATTGGTGACGCATGTTGACTTGATCTCAGCTGCAACAGATATCTCTTTAGCCCGAGTATTGGCGACAGTGTCGGTTTGATACGAGGACACAAATGCATCGGCTTCAGACTTGGCCTTAGCAAGTTCAGCGGTCGTCTCAGTATGGAGCTCCTTAAATTTACGACCCTCCTCCTTTGCACTCTGAATCTGGATCTCGACCGAGGCTAGTTATTCCCGAAGAGTGTCTTTTCGGAGGCCAAGCGATCCAAATGTTGCCTCCACCCGAGGGTTTCAGCCTCCTTGCTTTTAAGCTCCTCCCGAAGTTGCTCCACCAAGTCGGCCTTCTACTGGAACTCCAAAATTGGAACATTAGACGCCAAAACAAGTAAGTACAAAATATGCCCACAAAGGCTATATTACCTGTTCGACGAGCTCGGCCCGCTCTTGGGAAACCTTCTCCGAACTTGCGCGAAGATCATTGAGTTCCCCCCTCTTTTAGCATAGAGAGCCTTGAGTTTGTCCATATCTAACATGATCTTCCTGAGCTCATCTTCACAACGGGCAAGCTCAACCCGAGACTTGAAAAAAACTTGATCGAAGAGCATCACAAACTTATCGCAAAGAAAGGAAGTCAGAGAGGCAAAAATCAAACTCTAAGCATAATTGTTAAGACAAAGTTTACCTGCTTTCGAAGCTTTTTGGCCTCTTCAAAGATAAACGAGGCGTCAAGGTCGGGGCGCTCCTCAATCCCAGTAAGGCATTCTCCGAAGATGTCATTCTCCCCGTGGGATGCTCTCGCATCAGGAGTCTTCATATCTTGGGCATCCCGTATTTGCCCTGCATAGAACGATGGGCCTGGTGGAGAGTCTCCCACATCAATTACCCCGAGCGGCTCAATCAGAGCCTTCTCCCGCCTTCGAGGAGCCTCATGGTTGGGTTGCTCGAGCTCATCGAACAAGTTCCCTTCAGGATAAGGCGCTTTCTTGCCACTAGTAGACTCGGGGACTTTGCTTGATCTCCCCTAAAAAATCTCCTCAGCTTGAGGTTGAACCACATCAGCAGCCTTCGCTTCAACAGCCTTCAATTCAGCAGCATTTGAAGCATCACTGCCTCCTCCTCTCCGAATCACTAACGGGCGGTCATTGTCTTCGCCCTTAGCCTCATCTCTCTCTTAGTCCTCAGCACAAAGACGTGCAACAGTTTCCGTAGTTAAGGCCACGGTATCGGTCTTAGGCTTTCGAACCTTGGTTTTCTTGGCTTCGGGGAGTTTGCCGGCGACCCTTTCTTCTTTTTCTTATCCTTGGTGGATTTTTGGGCTTCTTCCTCACCAGATGGGGGCGGCCTCATCAAAAAAGCGTCCCCGAGGCCTACACGAATGCAAAATTAAGTATTTTGCTACGGAATATTTCGCTGAGGGATTTAGATATGCAAATAATGAGAATTCACCATGGTTTTTGGCCTCCCATCGGCCTTTGGCCAAATTGCGCCAAACGCGCTTGATTATGAGGAAGTGGAAGCCAATTGCCGAACCCATCCCGGGAGGTCTACAACCGCACCTGGATACCAATCGACGGATGCATCATCAAAAAGGAGTTAGTTCAAAGGAAAGCAAAAACATCAAAATAATGAAATACAACCAATGAGTCTGTACTTAAGCTTTATAGTCCATTCCTCGGGGAAAGACATCTTTTCAACAAGAATCAGGTTGGAGGTCCTGACTCGAACAAAGCGTCTCATCCACCCTCGGTCTTTATCTTCATCGATGCTAGCGAAGAAAGACTTTGAAGATCGACGTTGCAATTTTATCAGGTCACCTCGATGGAGACGAGGGCTGTATAGTCTGATCAGATGGTCGAGGGTAAAAGACATCCCCTCGACCTTGCTCGAGAAGTACCTAATTAGGTGAACAATTCGCCATAAGGAAGGATAAATTTGGCCGAGCGTCACCCGATATTGTCGACAGAAGTCGAGAATCAATGGATCTAGGAGGGGTAAAGAAGGATCTACGGGGCCTAAGGTAAATGGGTATGTGTACACACTTAGATACCCTACTTTGTAAGTGGTAATATCCTCATCAAGCGAGGGGATCTCCACATGTACCTCATCTCCCTAACGACAATCTCTCTTCACTTGCTTGAGTTCGATTTTTAAGCTAATATACCGAGACATGGGTTCACACCGTCCTGGAATCGAAGCAGGTCTGTCGATCTTAAAATCGAAAGACGTATCACAGGGCCCGGGGGTACACTCCTCAATGCGAGGAGGTACAACCGTTTTTCTCTTAGATGGGAGCTAAGACGAAGAAGCCTTCTTTTTTTGCGGAACTGTCTTAGAAGTTTTTGCCCTTTTTGTTGTGAAAATTCAGAAAAAGAAGAAAAAACTAGTAAGAAAATGGGCACAAGAGAGGGATAAACACAAAAAGAAGTTGATGAAGACTTAAGGATGTTGAATAAAGTAAAAGTTTGAAGATTGAAATATTGGAGTATATATAGAGGCTATCTAGGCATGTTGGGGAAGGTAAACGGATGACCAATAACCGTTTTTAATTAATGGTCTTTCGAAAATTGTGCAGACGTGACCTTTGCACGACCTTTCAATCACACCAACCATTGACCTCACAAGACTGACATCGTGATTGGGGCATCGAAGGGTCGAGAAACAAATCGTTTCTTATCTTTTCATACTAAGAAATGCGGGGACTATCTGTATACGATCAAAATCAGGAAGCCCAATTTCGAAGTCATAAATTGCCTCAAGCTCGAGTTCGGGCGGCTCAAAGTAGAGGTCGAGCCCAGCTAGAAAGTGCACACCTCGAGGATCAAATCAAAGGCCTGGTATGATCTACCTCGAGATAGTACCATTTCGATGACACTCAAGAAAGAGCGAGAATTCCTCAAAGGCACAAAGATCAAGGCATAAATTTTGGGATAAGATTTGTACGAATTAGTACAAAACCATATTAGGTTGTTATACAATTGCACCAATAGAATCCTTTAGCATAATTAGAAATATACCATATTAAGGTTTTCCCTTCCTATATAAAGGGGACCCCAATTATTTGTAAACATCATCTCACTACTGGCAAAATAATATTCTATCCTACTTTTCTCGTTTATTGTGCTCCAAGAATTGTTCTTCAGCTTTATTGTTCTTACTTTATTGTTGTTAACCAACTTCGAGGCCTCCGAGAATATCGAGCTCGAGGTCCCTATTTCTCTAGCAACATTGATTTGGTTCATCAATTCTTCTTACTTATACTTAATTTTACTTGTTTATTCACTAATATTGGAATAGATCACGTATCTTTAAAATCACAAATCAAATTTAATTGTTACTCATATTTTTCGAGGTGAACACTTATCCAATGCTACATCTACCTTATTACGTGCCTCGGTTAATATAGACCCTATCCCACTAATCCCACAAAGAAATCTTTTAGAAGGATATAAGTCAGCCAACTCGAAACCTTCGGATAAGGATAATACCCCACATATCGAACTTTTCATCGCCTCATTTTGATCTTTACACGCTTTCCAAATGATGGCGTACATGTCATAGAGTTCATAAACCAGAATAGTTTTTCTGACTTATTGATGGGCAAATTCTCTATTGATCTAACAGATGACCAGAGGCTTAGCTTGGGATTTCACCTTGTCAAATTGACCTGAACGACTAGACCATTTTGGCACGGAGGAGCTCCATGATGCACAATTTACGTATTTGCCTCCAATAATCACCATATAGAGAAAATGCAATGGTCGTACAATCGTAACAAAAAGTCCTCCCCAACATGGTTGATGATCTCTATGCAAAGGCGAGGTCATGAGTTTTCAGAATTTTTTTGACCATGTCAGGGGAGAATACACAGTTACTGTGAGAACTGATAAGGATAAGGATAAGTAGATCTAAGATTCTCATTCGAATTCATATTGTTGTATATATCTCCTAAACCTCTCTTTCTCATCTACAAAACTCCTACTACCATTGTACTTCTTTAGATATAAATGTACCCATTTACATGACTGAATAGTACAAGTTGGAACACCAAAATCTTCAATGTTTTATGGTATCAGAAGCCATAAGCTCACACGAGATATTCCAAAAGTCTGCAACCTTTTTCCCCTCATCTAGTTAAAGCCTATTGGGAGAAAAATCAAGAACCACCACCTCACCAACCATTTTCAGCCATGGACATATGATCCAACCAACACAACTGATTTCCTTCAACCCAGCGTCACAACTCTCGATCAAACTGATGGGAAGCTCAAACTATTCGACTTGGCAAGCCCAAGTAACCACCTTACTATTTGGATATGATCTCCTATCCTACATCGATGGCACATCTATTCCTCCAGTGTATATTTCAGATGACAAAGGTAGTCAACTTCCTAATCCAGACTACAAGTTATGGCTAAGGCAAGACATCCTTGTTTGCACTGCAATCATGGCCTTTGTCGATCCATCCGTTGCGCCACCGATTGCTCAAGTATCTACTGCGAAAAACACATGGGACAGTTTGCAAACGACCTATGCGAACAAATCTCAAGCAAGAATTTTTGGTCTTCGTGAGTTACTCTCAAACATCAGGCGAGACTCCAAGTCCATCAGCGACTACATGAAAGAAATTAAATTCATTGCGGATGATTTGGCTGCCTCTGGCTCACCCCTAACAAATGAGGAACTAGTCATCAAAGTTTTGAGCAGACTTGGAGCACAATATAAAGAGATCTCAGCGACTATACACGCTCGTGATAATCCTATATCTTTCGAAGAACTATTTGACTAACTTCTTACTCATGAAGTTTTTGTCCAGCACTCAGAATCAAAGAATGAGCAGCCTATTATCACTGCATAATTTAGCCAGCAGTGCACCTTGTTCGACCAATCTAAAGGAAGACACCACACTGGTTCTCAGCGATGAAGAGGGCATTCCAATTTCATGCCTAACAACCGTAGTTTTCCTGGACAAATTCCCAACTCAAAGGCGTTCACTTACATGTCTAATCAACAAAGAGTGCAGAGCCAACTATGCGAGAAGTTTGGTCATATAGCTAAGGTGTGTCGCTCTAAATCTCACGATGCACTTGAAGCTCAGGAAAATTTTACTAATCATGCAAACTGTGCTGCCAATCACTCAAGTTCATGGATTTTTGACTCGGGGGCTTCTCACCACATCACAAATAATCCAAAATCCCTTCAGTCTGCTACTCACTTATCAGGCAATGATGAAATCATCATCGGTGACGGTAAAGGAATACCAATTACTCATATTGGTCAAACTACATTTTCTTATGATAACACTAAGCCTTTTCATCTGCATAACGTTCTTTGTTCTCCAATAATCAAAAGAATTTTACTTTCAGTTGCTAAATTTTGTCGCCACAATCAAGCATCTATTTAATTCTTTCCCTATTCTTTTTGTGTGAAGGATTTGAGTATGGGGACACGCCTCCTGCAAGGACGGAGCAAAGGGGACCTCTATGAATGGACATCTGACAATTCACAACATCGTCCATCTTCTCCTCTTGCTCACTTCACAACTACATCCACGCCAACATTGCACCTATGGCATGCCAGACTTGGTCACCCTCAACCTAGAATAACGACATTATGTGTTTCTTCTTTTAAGCTTCCCGTTGCTAGTAGTAGATACGATTCCTTTACATTCTGTCATTCATGCTTATGCAATAAAAGTCATCGCCTCCCTTTTAGTGACAATTCCATTAGCAGTTCTAGACATTTTTGAATTTTTGTACTATGATGTCTTGGATCCTTCTCCTATTCACTCATTTGATAATTTTTAATTTTATGTGATTTTGTTGGATCACTATACAAAGTACACTTGGTTATTCCCATTAAAGAATAAATCAGATGTTCAAGGAGTATTTGTGAACTTTCTTAGAATGGTGAAAAACCAATTTCACCTTACTGTTGGCACACTCTATTCAGATGGGGGTGGAGAATACATAAGCTTAAAATCTATCCTTACGCAGCATGACATTCAACATCTCACTAGTCCTCCCTACACCCCTCAAATTGTTGGAACAGTTGAATGCAATCATCGACATATCATCGATACTTCTCTAACTTTAATGCACCATGCATCTGTACCTTCACATTTTTTGTCATTGGCTTGTCAAACGGCTGTCTACCTTATCAATAGGATGCCTACTCCATTGCTCAAACTTCGTTCTCCTTTTCAATGCCTCTTTCAACCATCTCCTAACCCTTTGAAATTAAGAGTTTTTGGTTGTTTATGTAACCCATGGTTAAAACCATATAACAACAATAAACTTGCTCCCAAATCAAGACCTTGTGCCTTCATGGATACTCACCTTCTACAAATAGTTATGCATGTCTTGATATTTCAACCTCCAAAATATTCATCTCAAGACATTCCCTCTTTATGGAACATATATTTCCATTAAAAAATAATCAGCTAGGTCTTCCCGGAATAAAACCATCACTCTTGCATCAGTGGATACACTCCACAGAACCAACCAATGTTTCTCCAGTATACAAAACCAATCAGATATTGCCTTTGAACCTATCTCATTGCCTCCCTCAAACAACTTTCCTTGTCAGCAGCCACCCATGGAAGGTTCGCCGAGCTTATCATTGCAGGATGGCGCTTCACCTTCACTTGAGGTACGATCTTCTCCACCTTGTTCTTCTTCCACTAGTAAGCCTCCTCTCTTCTTCTACTATACAAGTGGTACCTCTTCCTCCCTCAAGAATGGTGACGAGATCTCAAAATAATGTCTTCAAGCCCAATCAAATTTTTGACTCCTTGTTGTCTCGCCCAACAAAACATTGCCACTAGCACCTCATACGTTTAAGAAATCAAACAAATATATTGAATGACATAATGCAATGCAGGCTGAATACTCAGCCCTTTTGAATAATGCTACTTGGTCTCTAGTTCTTCCAACTTCATCACAAAATGTGATAGACTGCAAGTGGGTGTTTCGTGTAAAACACAACGCAAATGGATCAATCGAACGATATAGAGCGCGTCTAGTTGCAAAGGGTTTTCACCAAAGATCGGGTGTTATTTTCATTCTACCTTCAGTCCAGTCACTAAACATACCACCATTCGTCTAATTATTTCTTTAGCATTGTCTTTCAGGTGGCCCTTACGACAACTAGATGTCAACAATGCCTTTCTCCAAGGCACCTTGCATGAAGGAGTCTACATGCAACAGCCTCCGGGATTAGTTGATCCCGTTTATCCCAATTATGTCTGTAAACTTCATAAATCCATTTATGGACTTCGCCAAGCTCCAAGAGCTTGGTATACAGAGCTCAAGAACTTTCTTCTTTCATGTGGTTTCAACAAAACTCACTCGGATAGCTCATTGTTTGTCTGGTGTCAACATAATATCATTATCTTTGTTATGGTGTATGTCGATGACATTGTTGTCACTGGTTCTTCAATCAAGTATGTTGACCACACTATCAAGTTGTTGGGCAACAGGTTCTCTATCAAAGATCTTGGATCTTTGCATTTTTTTCTTGGTGTCGAAGTCATTCCACATTCAGATGGTCTCGTACTTACTCAAAGCACTAAAATTGCTGAGCTATTAGATACATTTCACATGCTGGAAGCAAATGGTGTTGCTACTCCAGTGTCTACCAGTGAGCATATAAGCATTAATGATGGAACATGTTCAGCAGATGTGAAGCTGTATAGACAAGTCATTGGCTCTCTTCAGCATCTTAGTTTTACAAGGTCGGATATTTGCTTTACCATCAATAAGCTTTCTCAATTCCAACATGCTCCATCGATTCGACATTGGCAAGAAGCTAAACGCTTGCTCAGATACCTCAAAGAAACACTCACCTTTGGACTTCTCATAAGGCCCTCATCCACTTCCATACTTCAGGCTTACTTTGACGCTGATTTGGACGAAATGCTTGATACAAGACACTCAAATTCAGCTTATGTCATTATTCTTGGGTCCAATCCTATCAGTTGGTGTTCTAAAAAGCAACGAACAGTTGCTCGCTCATCCACTGAAGATGAGTATCGAGTTGTTGCAGGAGTTGTAGGTGAAGTAAACTGGATTGTTAATCTCCTTAAGGAGATGCATCTTCCACCTAAGACTCCGCCAAAAATCCTATGCGATAATGTTGGACCACTTATCTCAGTCGTAATCCTGTCTTCCACAGTAGAATGAAGCATGTTGCCATTGATTTTCATTTCCCCCGTGATCAAGTTGAAGGGAATCAAATTGATGTTCGGCACATTAGCAATGCCTCACAGCTTGCAGATGCCCTAACAAAACCTCTACCTCGACGACCTTTCTCTGACTTTGTGACCAAGATTGGCCTCCAACCAGTGGAGCCAATCTTGCGGGGGCATGATAAGGATAAGGATAAGCAGAGCTAAGATTCTCATTTAAATTCAAATTGTTGTATATATCTCCCAAACCTCTCTTCCTCGTCTTCAAAACTCCTACTACCATTGTACTTCTTCAGATATAAGTGTACCCATTTACATGACTGAATAGTACAAGTTGAAACACCAAAATCTTCATTGTTTTAAGAACTTCGCCGAGTTGCAAGTACATAAAGGGAGCATATTTTTGAAAGTCCTTTTTCAAGTGTAATTATCTGTAGAACTAAAGATATAAAGGAATTGCTCCGAGCGAGATACACGGTGGTGAGGCATAACTTCGGGGAGGGCAATGAAGTAGCACATCTACTAACTAAGGAAACTTCCAAAAAGTTCGAAGATAAACAAGCCTATGTATTTTGCATATCCACCTACTTTTTGTTAAGCATCTATTAGATGCTACTGTAATATACCAGCTAGCCTAAGAAACTTAATATTCTAAGACAAAGTGTCCTAGGTGTCCCTACTATGTTGGAAGAATTTCGACCTTAATATTAATATATAAAATATATCTTGTTTTCTCAATCTAAAAAAAAAGAAAAGATAAAGGAATAAAAGAAATGTTAGAATATGTGCCTTCGTCAAATAAAGGCAACTACAACTCCCATCCCTCCCTCTTTTAATTTACTCGAGTTGAACACGAATGTAAAGCGCTAGATGGTGGTTCTTCCTTAACCAGCAATTTCAGAGTTTGAATTTTGAAAATAAAAAAAGCTCTTAGTAGAAAGTGATTTCCTCTTTAGTAAATTCTGGTAATATAAATTTTAAATTAGTTAGGGCAGTGAATATCCAATATCATATGATTAAAATAATTACTACTAACTTAATACCATTAATTAGTTCTGTTATTCATAAGGGGAGTACAGTCAAACTTATTTATAACAGTCTCGTTGGTTCGAATATTTGTGAATGTAATAGCAAAATCTTGTTATATAGAGCATATATTATAACATAACATGAAAGTTGATTCTAAAAAAAATTGACTTTTATAATTAAGTATTATTATATAATTAGGATGTTATTATACAGAGGCCATATTTTATATTCTTCTACCTTTGCTTATGCTCTCATGCAATCAAATAAAGACAATTATTAGAATATCATCCCATAGCTTAGGATGAATTTGACTGAATAGTAGGAAAATAATAAAAAAGGAAAGCAGTCTTTCCTTGACTTGTTATACTATGTGAATAATGTGACAAAGATAATATATTTTTGGAATTTAAGTTTTATGCATTAGGATGGCAGAAAAATGGAATAAAAATGTCCAACCTCATCATAGGGTCCTCAGAAAAGATAAAGAATTTATGATTTATCAATGTTTTAACCTGTTGCAATGAGTGGCATTGCCTTATTTTTCAGGTTAATAATAATTTTTAAGGATAATTACTTGTTGTTATTTTTCTGATGACCTAATAATGTAAGAAAAATTATAATAAAAATTAAGCTGAAAAATAAAGAGTTTACTTTTTATGTATTAACTAGAGGTGTTTATCGGGCGGGCTGGGCACAAAAAATGTCAGCCCGTTCGATTTCAGGGCGGGTTGTTATCGGGCTGATGGCGGACTGAGATTTTCGGGTTCTATAGGGCCCGTACGGGTTCGGGCTTAACGGGCTCGGGCGGGTCGGGCATATATATATATATATATATATATAAAGTTGGCAATGGTCAGATTTTTTTATAAAAAAAAAATTAATAATTCGGGTTAACGGGCTGAACCAGGCCGTAGCCCGTTAAAAACCCGTTAAGGGCTTAACGGGTTGTAGCGGGTTCGGTGACCCGTTAAAAAAAAATTGGACGTTACAAACCCGCCCAGCTCGTCCCAACCCGCCCTATTATCTACATTAACGGGCTGGACGGGGCTGACCCGGGTTGAACCAGGTTGTTAGCGGGTCAACCCGACCCGATTAAAACCTCTAGTATTAACAACATAATAATAATATCACTTAAAATAGTTATGGCCTTATGGTATTCATTGTATAGGTTAAGCTACATTAATGATGTAAGCGAAGTACGGGCTAGCCAGTTTTAAGGCTGATAATTGAAAAATAGTCAACGTTTGTAAAATTATTAAAAAATATTCATTATTTTACTGCAACACGGACCAATCCAACATAATATACTGGAGATTGGTGCACCTGTGTATGAACGTTCATTATATTATGCTGGAACTCCAACACGCGGAAAGTTCCTGCATAATATACCGGAGATTAAAGCACTTGTGTATGGACTTCCAACATATTATGCTAGACCGGTATATTACACTAGAACTCCAGTATATTATGCTGGAAGTCCAGTATATTACACGAGAACTCCAGTATAATATATTAGAGTTTCAGTATAATATACTGAAACTCACTAGAGTTCCAATATATTATATTGGAATTCAAATATATTATGATGAAATATTTTTCGTATTTGAATAATGTTTTCGTTCAAATTTATCTTTATAAGAAAAATAACTAAATTTAATTACTTTTGAAATTATAATTATTTTTCAATTATCATTTGACTATTTTTTAATTTCTCCCGGATAAATACAATAACTTAAATCCCGAGAAAAAAGCACACAAATTTGCGTTAGGTTCCAGGGGACCACAAGCCTGTTCAAAAGGCGTGGGACCCAACACCCAAAGTGCCAATGACAAATAAACTATTTTCATTCAACAAAGGAGGTTCGACTTCATCTCACTATAGCAGACATGAACAAATATGTACTCCCTCTATTTCACTATATATGACATAATTATTATTTGAAGAGTTAAAATATGATTTTTTTCATTACGTTTTTGTAAATATTAATTATAACTATTATGGATTTTAGCACATTTTATGTAATTTTTAAATAAGTATTTTTTATTAAAAAAATAAAAATTATATATCTAAGTTCATATAAAAAATTAATCAGCTTGATAATTGTACTCTAACTTACGTCAAATAAATTTAATGAAAGGGGTGAAAACAATGCAGAAAATATCATAGATATAATTTCCCCACTCTTTCAATCTTTTTTGGGGATGACTAACGGATCTCAAAAATATTAAAAATTGTAGAAATATATATCATAAGGGGTGGTTTGAATTTTTATTTCCCGTTGCTATTATTGGATACTATATATCCTTTATACGGTGTGTGATTTTCCCCCCTTTTCTTTTCATCGTGCTCTTCCTGAGCAGAGAGTCTATTGGAAACAACCCCTTTACCTGCATTAGGTAGGGGTAAGGTCTCCGTACAGATTACCCTCCCCGAACCCCGCATGTTAAAATCAAACTGGATTTGTTATTCTTGTTTATTGCATAGGCAAACATTTAAGATCAAAATTTTCAAACTTGGAAGTTTGCCCACAAGACAAGCGGGATTAAAAGTGCAATACCACCCACTTTTAAAATCATTCTTGTAAATCACTCTAAAAATATATATAATATATAATATAATATAATATATAATATATAATTAAAAGGTGAAGAAAAAGCATTCTCATTCTGCCAAGTGTCATCGTCAAAATATGCCATATCACACTTTAGGGCAACCTCCAAAAGAAATAGGAGCTAGAAAATTATTTTTAAAAAAAATAACTCCTTTACAAAATTAACTGACTGAAAATATATATGTTTTAATCTTTAACTTTAACAAATAAATCTAATTTATATTATTATTTAAAATTTAAAAGTTAAAAATTGACTATTTTAAAACATACGTATTTTTACTCTTTAATATTGAACCATAAAGACCGAACTTTTTTCTAAAAAAACAAAGAGCTTTATTTAATTCATAATTTAAGATTTTTTATTAAAATTAACTAATTTTAAAACATACATTTTAAAAAATTAATTGATTGAAAATTATTTGATCACCTACTTTTAAACCATGAAGACCCTGAGCAATTTTAAATAAAAGAGTTCTATTTAATTAAAAAGAAACTAATTTAGATTATTATTTAAAAATTAAAAATTGCACAATTAGACCCCACTTTCCCTAAATTTCCTATGCAAAGATGACAGTTCTAAATTGAAACTCGCGAAACATACGCATGACTGAAACGCACGAAAACTGCTACAAACTGACGGCCAATTTCTATTTCTCGAGTCAGTTCTTAAATTCAAATCTTCCTACTATCAAAAATTCAAGAAAACATATGGTTTCCGCAATATATAGTTACTCGCAATGATTTAATCAAGTATAACAATTTCGAAAATATAATGGAAGTTGAAAGTTTGAGTTGTTCGTCTGAGGAAGTATAGATCGTTACAATTTAGATGTTACTTTCTCGGTTGAATTGGTACTACAAGATAAAAAGGTATTAAAAATCTGTTATTCCCTTATAGTTCGTTTTGCTAACGTTGTTTTTAAATTTGTGTATGTGTGTATTCATGGGATAGCAAAAAATCCGATTAAAGCATTTATGCACCATATATATATATATATATATATATATATATATATATATATATATATATATATATATATATATATATATATATATATATATATATATATATATATATATATATATTCTCGCATATGTTTCTCAGTGATATACTACAACATGTATTATGTTTTGCTTGTGTGCATTAAAGGTATAAAGGCATTTCGCTACGTTCTTAATTCCTAAGAAGATTATTCAGTTAGTGAACACTGCATGTAGAACTTTCTTATGGACATGAAGCTACAACCCTTGAAAGAGAGCTTTGATTGAATGGGATAGAATTTGTATGCCTACATCAGCCGGAGGTCTAAATGTGATCAATTTTGAATGGTGGAACAAAGAAGCTCTGTGTAAATTGATGTGGGCAGTGCACTTAAAAAAGGATGCTTTATGGATCAAATGGATACATTCTATATACATAAAGAAGGAGGAATTTATTGTTATGCAGACTCCTAATCAAGCTTGCTGGCTGGTTAGGAAAATGTTTGATATTAGAGATTGGTACAGAAAGATTGATTCAATTGCAAATATGGATAAATTCTGCACAAAAGGAAATTTTAGTATATAGAAAATGTACACTCTATCAAGGTCTCAGTATCCAAAGGTTGGATGGAAATCATTAATACTTCAAACCAGTATTCCCAGACATAATTTTGTTCTGTGGCGAGCCTTAAACCACATACTCACTACTGTGGACATACTTGCAGCATGGGGGGATACAAATTGATCATGAATGTGTACTATGTAAGAGGGGACAAAATGAAAATATGGAGCACATGTATTTTGCATGTCAATACACAAAAAATATTTGGAGCACCAGATTGGTACATGGCAAGAAGAGATCACATGGATGAATACAAGAGCAAGGAATAGTCAAACTCACAACAGTATATTGGTATTTTTGTTTGCAGCAGTAATTTACCAAGTATGGATAGAAAGGAATTTGCGAAGATTTCAAGGAAAGGAGATGGATGTATAATTGCTATTGGTTGAATAAAGTTTGATAATTTGACAAAAAAAAGAAAAAAGGTACAAAGGCCTACTAGGGTATTAGATATTTGTTCTTTAGTGAGTTAGTAAAAAAAATAGAGAAGAGTAGTTATAAAAAGCAATGAAGTAAATAAGAGTTATTGCTACTATCTTCACTTAATAGTTATAACAAATATTATAATTTATATTTATTTTTTAATATTAGAATATAATATTCTTCAGTAATTAATTTTTCGATGACCTAATAGTATTATTTTTTAACACAAAGAGGTTAAACTAGAAAAAAATAAAAAAACACAAGTTTCATGTACATAAAAGTGTAAATGTTTTCACACTATCAATAAATATTAACATTTGATAGTAGCTCAATTATATGTTACTAGATAATTACCGAATAAAGACTCCTCCCGTTTTAAATTATTTGTTGTAGTTTCTAAAAATAGTTGTTTCGAATTATTAGTCATTTTAGAAGTTCAACAGTAAATTAATTAATTTTTTTCTATTTTACACCTTAATATTAATTTTTTTTGAACACTATAAATACCTTAATTATAAGTAAGTATTAAATGAAGAGTTATTATATCTTAAGACATAAAAGGATAAAATAGTCAAAAACCTTTTCTATTTAATATTTTTTTAAGGAGCGTGTAAAGGAAAATACGATAGATAATTTGACAGGGAGGGAGTAATCTGATTGTATAAATATTTTTACACATCTTATTTGGATGATTGTTACCTATTATTTTATATTGTATTGTTACTTTAATTACGATATTTATTTTGATAGTTACTTAATTTTATTGTATCGTATCGTCAAATCCGTCGTTACTTAATGATAAAATATGTCACTTTATGTAACGAGCGATTTGGCGTGGTCGCGTCGTTATCTTATTTTTTTCTCTTAATCTCACCCTTTTATTATTATTAAATAATTTATTTTATCTTCCTACTTTTTTATATACTGTATCAATTTTTTGTTATAATATTATAAGTTTATTCTTTATATTGTTGGTGAATGATATCATAAAATGATGGTGAATAATACAATCTATTCAAAATATATTTGGATAAATACAATACGATACGATTAATTATGAAACGATACGTTACAACGTGTAACACAAATTCCTATTGGGTTCTGCAATTTTGTTCAAATGCGTGGGACCCAACGCCCAAAGTGCCAATAAGAAACAAACTATTTTCATTCAACAGAGGAGGTTAGAATTCCAGCTCACTTATAGCAGACACATGTATATAAATACGTAGAAACAACGGACACAATATCATAAATTTCAGAAATCCCCACATAAATTCCCCTTTTGTGTGTGATCCAATCCTAAATACTTTCTTTCAATCATTTTTGCTTTGGCATGGCGGAGGAATCTCAAAAGTGGGTATTAATGGTGACGGCGCAGACACCCACTAACATAGCGGTGATAAAGTATTGGGGCAAAAGGAATGAGAATTTAATTCTTGCTATTAATGATAGTATTAGTGTAACCCTTGATCCTGCTCACCTTTGTACCACTACCACTGTTGCTGTTAGCCCTGCTTTTAATCAAGATCGCATGTGGCTTAATGGCAAGGTAAAACATAATTTCTCTCTTTTTAATTTCTATTTTGTGAATTTTAGTCATTATTTATTCTGAAGGGGAGCCTTGGCTCAATCGTATAAAGTTGCTGCCACGTGACTTACACTCGAGCCAGTGGCGGAGCCACATTGAAGCAACGGGTGTTTTGTCGGAAAATTACAATATTTTGCTAGATAATTTTTTTTATTTTATGTATAATTACTATACTTTACTCCCCTTGACTTTTCGATGTATCTAATTATCTATATTTTGACACTCCTGATGAAAATTTTGGATCCGCCACTGGTTCGAGCACTGAAAACAACCTCTTGCAGAAATGCAGGATAAGACTGCGTACAATAGATCCTTGTGGTCCGGCTCTTCCCCGGAACTCGCGCTGGGCTGCCCTTTAGTCATTATTTATTCTAGTGAGCTAATGTGGATTGATTTTTGATTTGGATAGGATTTAAAGTTATATAAAGTGATAGAGTAAGGAATTGTGTACACCATAAGTGTAATTTAAGATGTTATAGCAAGTTAGTTACCATGTATTCGGGGTTGACGGTTAGCTTACTTGGCGAGCTCTCCGCCTTTCATAATTGAGGTGGATCATAGTAGCGTAGCATCCCCTGATGTAGTAAAAAAAATAAAAAAGTTGCCATGTATTCTAGGTTACTAGTCGACGTTATTAAATAGAATTATATTGTCTTTTAAGTGACTTAGTTGTGTAAATACTTCTTACACTGTCAATAGATAGAATTTAAATTCTATTGGAAAATCTTACTCCCTCCATTTTATTATGTAGCAGTTTATGATTGGACATGGAATTTAAGAAAGAAAGAATTTTTCAGACATACCAAAAATACTTTTAGAACTCGTGGTCTCAAACATGGCACGACATTTCCTTAGTTGTAAGATTATTCCTTTAAAGATAAATTGAAAAGTTTAATGGTAAAAAGTTCCCATATATAGAAAGCTGAGGTTTTTATAACTGACTAGAAAGGAAAGATTATCATGTAATATGGAAAAGAAGAGTAGTTCTTAAGAGTGTAAATATTGGTCAGGAATCGGCTTTTAGCTGCTACTTGCAAGATTGTAGGATGTTATGCTGAAATATTGCAACATTCTGCGTGTCTATCAGCTATGTGTGACTACATGTAGTAGAATCAAGAAGGTTTAAATAAGTAAGACTTCATTCGTGCTGGAATTTATTAGCTAATTTACCTTTTTTTCTCCCTTTGGGGTTGAGAGAGAATGCATGATTATTCTTTTACTACGTGCAGCTTTGGTAATTCAATATGTCTTTTTAGTTCCATTGTTGATTGAATTTTTGATTATCTTACCCGTTTTGCTACAAATCTAAGTTGCTCGGACTCGGGTGCGGGTATCCGAACGGGGACGGATTCGAGTATCGGATTCGGCAAAATCTAAATTTTAAGATTCGGAGGTGCGGATCCGGATATGGATACGGGTGCGGGGATTCGGCTAGTACAAAATAGAGCTATAAAAGTATTGTAAATTTTGAGAGATATTCTGTGATAAAAATTACATAAATATTGTACAACACAATCTTTTATTCTCCAAGATGGACATTATTCTTTCATTGTCCTAAATCTGTTTTATTTTCTATTTTGAGAAATCAAAACCTCATTTTTTTCTCCCAAATTTGTTGATGGACTCCGGTCAAAGTGTCCGAAGTTAGTTGACCGTATCCGGGACGTATCCCGTCCCGGTATCAGTATCCGTCCCGTATCCGGACGGGGACGGCACCAAAATCGAAGAGTCCGCGCAACTTAGCTACAAATCAGTAAAAATAGCAGTGAGGAACAAATTAAGATCCTAGACTTGCACTGTTTTAGAAACCTGAGGTCCTGCGCTCAGGGGATTCCTGTGTCCTCCATTTTATGATTAGGAATACTTTAGTCCTTTCTAATATGGCTCTTTCTGGTTGTTTTAGGAAATATCCCTCTCTGGTGGAAGATACCAAAACTGTCTTAGGGAAATTAGAGCTCGTGCTAATGATGTTGAGGATGAGAAGAGGGGTATCAAGATTGCGAAAAAGGATTGGGAGAACCTGCATGTTCATATTGCTTCATATAATAATTTTCCTACTGCTGCGGGTTTGGCTTCCTCAGCTGCTGGCTTTGCTTGCCTAGGTACTGCTAACCATTTCTTTGTTACTTAAATTGTAAATTTATTTCGTCGCTTCACTATTTCGTTTATTTGATCTTCTATGGGCTGTGAAGTTTAAAGACCAAGGATCATGATGAATCTTGAAAAGGAATGATTACTTTATTATTTTAGAATTTAGTCCTCTATGAAAACAGTGGCCGCAGCAGATGACGATATCGACCCTATCTGACAAATATTTTGTGTAAATGTTCATGCATATATGCTTCATAACTTGTGTGGGAGGGGAAGCTTTTCGAATTGTTTGATTTTACCTTGTTTGTTATAATATGAGCTGTATTGAAGTTCACAATGTCTGAAATGGATTTTCTTAAGACTTGCCTGTATCTCAACCTGTGATTTGACTTCAAAGCAAACAAAAAGTAATTCATTCTTTCTAGTTCAGACAGTTAGTAATTCATTCTTTCTAGTTCAGAAAGTTAAGTACTTTTTCTAGCTCATCTGTTCACGTTCTGCGGATTTCTCTTTTCTGGATGTACCTCTCTTGGAGTGCCCTTTGGATCTATCTGTAGTGTACCATGTTGCTTGAGGAGCAAAATAGGTTTAAGTGACAGAATTATTTAGCTAATTGAAAATTGCAAACTTTTATTTGATCATACGCTGTCCATTGCGTAATGCCTTATGTTTTTCTAAGTTTCTCACCATACATATAGTACTGTTTAATCAAGTAATGTTGGATCCCTGATGCTAATTCAAATCGATTGGAGCTTCGTGGTTTTTCTGGTAACTTATTATTTTAGCTCTGATATCTTGTAAGTGGTCACCAAAAGAATGAACCTGTTAGCGGAACTATACAGGTACATGCTAATTTCTACTAATAGAATACCTTTTCCTTAGCTATAAATTCTTTAGCGCATCCTATCTGAGCATTTGAGCTTGTTTGGGTTCCAACCCCCTTTTTAGTCCATGTATTGGATGAGTTAATGGTACTAGATTCCACCATGCTACATAAGTGTGTACGTTGGTAAATAGTGTCTATATTCCATTTATCTTTTGTTTGCATATTTTCATTTTAAATTCATTCCTTATTTAAATATGTAATGAAATTACGACGATAGTGAGTAAACAATTGATCCAAGTGAGCCCATATTATGATTTTTGTGTTGATAAGTATATAATATACCACTTTACTTGTGGAATTAGTTTTTTCTTCAAGTGCTATTGTTTTTTTTAAACCTAATTGTCTCCTCTTTCCTGAATCTTTGCTTTCTTCAATCTTATTCTTCCAAGGCTTCTGAGATGGATACAACTAATTTTTGCTTTCTCTATGTAGTTTTTTCCCTTGCAAAGTTAATGAATGTGCAAGAGGACAACGGGAAGCTTTCTGCCATAGCCAGGTAGATTATGTCAGTTGTAACTAATTCCTTTAGCTTGTTGGGTCGTATTTTGTCGGTCCTATTTTGTCCAATTAACTAGATAGGACTATAGGGAATTCTACTTATATTTTCTTACTTTCTCTATTCCATTGGTCTTGTTTATTAGGTTACCCTATAATAACTGAGATTTTATAGCTCTGATAAATAGGTCAAAATGACAAATTTGTTTATTCACTTCAGGCAAGGTTCTGGAAGTGCTTGTCGAAGCTTATATGGAGGATTTGTTAAGTGGGTTATGGGAAAAGTACGTCTGGTTTATGAGTCCTTGTCTTGTGCTTCTCTCAACAAATATCTTATCTTCTCACTGTTGTTTTAATGCCTTTCCCTGGATATGTGTAGGAGGAAAATGGAAGCGATAGCGTTGCAGTTCAACTTGTAGATGAGAAACACTGGGATGAGCTTGTCATCATCATTGCCGTGGTATGTACTTCTCCATCCACATTATCATTGTTTGTCTAAAAATTAAGCAATTTATATTGTTTCTAGACTTTTAGGGGAAAGAAAACATCTCTCTCATCTTCCTCCTACGTATTCACATTATGAAAAGGGAAATTCTTTAGTAAAACTTCCTGTTTCTTGTTCCTTTTGGTGTCATCTTTTTCTCTGAAATCTTGTCTGAGCATTACTTTTGTGTATCTGAGATTTTTCGGAGATAATAATATGGAGAAGTGATGTCAATATATCCTATTGGAACTGCACTCCTTGGGACTGAACAAAAACAAAACGAAAATCTTGATGTACATTTTAACCTTTGTATTTGTACCCGAGCATCGAGTTTGAGATCTTGGAAGATCCTTGTTTTAGAAATTGTTTTCTCAGAGCTGCCGTAACCAGACCCATTGTGCTATACTGGATATAGAAAGCACGGAACACCTAGTTTTCTGCTGTTTTTGTCATGACAACTAACACTTAAACTATAAGGTCACCAACCTGTATACTTCGGAGCATTTACTTTTACCTGCTCCTTAATTTATTTTCTTCTCATTTCTAGTAGTCATCGTATAGTTTCCCCACTTTCCAGTTTCAACTTATACTTTTTATTTCATTTCTTCACAATTTTATGCCTCCCCACTCTTAACTCATCTGCACATTCTTCACTATGGATTTTTGAAGTTCACTGAAATAAATCAAATATATTTGATCATTGGGACAGTTTTGTGTTTATTTTTCTTCCTAAGCACGTCAAAAAATTTGATTCTTTTTGAATGTTTTGGCTGTATTTTCAGGTGAGCTCACGGCAGAAGGAAACAAGTAGCACCTCAGGAATGCTTGAGACTGTTGAAACCAGTGCGCTGATAGAACACAGGGCAAAGGTATTTCTCTTGTCCTCTTGTTTACATTTGGATTTTGCATCTTCAATTAGCGTCCTCAAAATCTTCCCGACATTTCCACTTGGTTCCAATTAACCTCTATTCAATTGGTGAGAGTTGAATAGAAGTATTGACTTTTCATTCTTGTATTGGGATATTTCAGGAAGTAGTGCCAAAGCGAATAATTCAGATGGAAGAAGCCATACAAAAACGTGATTTTGCAACTTTCACTCACTTGACTTGTGCAGACAGCAATCAGTTTCATGCAGTATGCCTGGATACTAGCCCTCCTATATTCTACATGAATGACACATCTCATAGGCAAGTTCTTAACTTCAACCTACTAAAATGAGGTGTTTTCAGAACTTCTTTTCTTTTAAGAAGAATTGAACTTGATTTTTTTTTACTGATGTCGAGAATAGAGGAAAGTAAGTCTTAATGGTGCGTTCAATTTTCAGGATAATCAGCTGTGTTGAGAAATGGAACCGTTCAGAAGGAACTCCACAGGTTTTTCTACTTTACCGTAATCTTTTTCGAATGCATACCTGCATGATTTTGTTCATCCATGAATAATGCTATATTAACCGTGTAAAAGAACACAACTGCAAGAGTTGTTACCTTCTATTTATTATGCCCAAGAAATTTGTCATAGAATTCAATACTTGAGCTAGAATTGTGGATATTAGATACTTGAGACAGAATAGTGATTATCCTTCTGAGCTGGAAGTTTTGTTTCATTCTCTAAAATGTATGGCATCCTCTCCTCAATTCCATCTACATTCCTGTTTGACAACTCCGCAAACTGAGTTACCTTTCAACTGAATTCTCCCCGGTCTTGAGCTTGGTGTTGAGCTGGTTTGAGATTACTGCTTTTCAGTTACTTCATAATATCGGTTATCACTGAGATCTTGACACTATATCAAGCGATACAAGAACATCTATCTATTTCAAGCCTTTTTCGGTTCTGATTGACAATTGAGTGTTTGGCTAAGTTGCATTATTGGGGTCTAATTTTTCAGTTAGTTTGACTTTTAATGTAGGTTTATAGTAACATAAATAAATGTATATGGTCTTCTTAGTTTACCAAGTGTAAAAATGTTGCCAGGTTGCATATACTTTTGATGCGGGGCCAAATGCAGTTCTAATTGCACGTAACAGAACGTCTGCTGCACTTCTACTACAGAGGCTGCTCTTCCACTTTCCTCCAAATTCAGAAACGGATTTAAACAGGTACATCCGCTATCAAATTTTTGATAGTTTTTGCGTAATCATAGAATGAATATGATTTGGACCATTTGGCATCGATAGGCAGTCATATTCACTGCTTCTCCCCTCTTCTTCTTTCTTCTTTCTTCTCTCTCCAGCTACGTCATAGGTGATAAATCAATACTGAAGGACGCTGGAATTCAGGAGATAAAGGATGTGGAAGCATTGCCTCCACCTCCAGAAATTAAGGACAAGGTTCCAGTTCAAAAATGTAAGGGCGAAATTAGCTACTTCATTTGCACAAGACCTGGTAGAGGTCCAGTTTTGATAAGCGACGAAAGTCAAGCTCTTCTCAACCCTGATACCGGGTTGCCCAAGTGAGGTGCCGTACTTTTGCTTATAAGATTCTGTTGAATGATCAGGCCTAAACAGAGCTCCGAATACGTATTACAGCCTTTTACCCTAAAGAGAAAAAATGGAGGCTGCTATTTTAAAAATGGTTTCAGTATAGATGAACTTTGAATTCAAAAGCTGTTGTTTGTAGTTCAGTTTTCTTGTTTATTCATTGGAAATTGTTGTGTACTCGTTTCTTTGTTGAATGCAATAAGAGTCCTCATTTTTGCTTCTTTCACTCGTTTCCTGGAATCAAGTAAAAAATACCTTTCATTAGAAAGGGGAAAACTGACTTTCTTTGCTTATGTTTTTCTCCAATAGTCCATTTGAAATTGTTTATACTTTTTAGATAGTGTTGAATATTGAAAGAGTTTCTATATTTTTGTTCATACCAAACACGACATTAATTTGATTTATTTGAAGACTAGTTACAAGACGATGAAGAAAAGAATCACTACTCAAGTGGTCAAGTAATGTAATTACATCTCTCCTCTCAAGAAAGTTTTCCAAATAAAATAGCATTAAAGTATTGGTTCAAAGCCAACAAATTTATCTTCTTGTATAATTGCAACAATCACTTAATTTAATAACAATAGCAATTAAACTCACTACAAAATAGACAGATAACAAGGGCTTTCCACTGAAACAGTAACAGGTTTCAGTTGGAAAACATAGTAAAAATAGCACGGGCTAGCTAGTTTTCGGACTGGTCATTCAACAATAGCCAGCATTTGCAGTGTCATTGAAAAATAGTCACTATTTTACTGCAACACGGAAAGTTCCAGCATAATATACTGGAGATCGGTGCACTTGTGTATGAACTTCCAGCATATTATGTTGGAACTCCAACACGCGGAAAATTCCAGCATAATATACTGGAGATTGGATCCAGCATAATATACTGGAGATTGGAGCATCCGTGTATGAACTTCCAGTATATTATGCTGGACCGGTATACTATACTGGAACTCCAATATAATGTGCTGGAGTTCTAGTATGAACAGTGTATTCGTCCAGATTTATCTTTACATGAAAAATGGCTAAATTTTGATTACTTTTGAAACTGTGACTATTTTTGAATGACCACTTGTAAATCTGACTATTCTTGAATTTTTCCCGAAAACATCTAATGGTATATATTAATGCTCAATCCAAGTAATTGATATCTTGGAGTCCACTGGTTCTGTGACAGTTGCTCTGAACAAAATAATTGTAGGTACAAGTTTGAAGGAAATTCAAGCCACCAGTAATTACTAATATTTTATGCAATTTAATGTTGCTCGTGCACTTCACCATCCAAGTGTATTCGGACTGATATTATTCTTCCGTCATTTCACAACGTATTGTTTCATACCATATTATCTTCTGTTATATATCTCGAATGATTTATTGTTTGGTGTGAGCGATTGGCTTTGGTGTACAGAGGAGAAGCCTAGATGCCCCGGTTAGGAGGTGTGAGCGATTGGCTTTGGCAGGTACGAGAAGAGGTAGAGGGCGGCCCAAGAAGTATTGGGGCGAGGTGATCGGACAGGACATGGCGCGACTCCAGATTTCCGAGGACATGACTCTTGATAGGAAGATGTGGAGGTTGAGCATTAGAGTTGTAGGTTAAATGGTAGTCGAGCGGTTTTCCTCTTTGTCCCGGTTTCCTTCTTTGTACCAACGAGTATGATGTTATTTTTCGGGTTTTGTTGTCACATATCTATTGTCTCTGAGCTGAGGATCTCCCGGAAACAGCCTCTCTACCCCCTTATGGGGTAAGGGTAAGGTCTGGGTACACTCTACTCTCCCCAGACCCACTGGTGGGAGTTTTACTGTGTGAAAAAAATAAAGTTGATTTTTTGGAAAAATATAGAATTCTCTAGAATGTCCTAGTGTAGTATCCTTGATAAGTATCTAGTAGACATATCTAGATATTTTAGAATGTTGTGGGAAGATAAGACATATCTAGATATTCTAGAGTGTTGTTAGAAGAAAAGGTTGCTAGAATCTTCTTTGTACCTTATCTAGAACCATATCTAGAGTCGGCTAGTATAAATAGGGGGTGTCTTGTTCATTTGTAAGCAAGCCAAATTCAAGAAAGTCTTCTTCAATAACAAAGTTCTCCTTTCAAAAATCTCTCTTCCTTTTTCAAGTTTCCTAATTTTAGTTGAATCCTCCAATCTTAGTTAACGATCTTGGGCTAGCAGAAGGTCTCGGAATAATACTCTTCTTCTGCTATTCTTTACATACTGGGTTGTTGTTGTTGAGTTTATTGTTTGGTGTTTAATAATTTTTTTCTTGTTTGGTTTGGTTGTATTGTACAACTGATAAGTTATTCATATACCATAATCTATTGTAAATATTGGATCTATCAACAATTCAAATATTGTAATGTCAATTGGCTAGTTGTCCGGATACTCATCGTTCTGCGATCAGTTAGTGTTGTTTCAATTGCTCTATTTAATTCTTAGGTAGCTATGAAACAATCCACTGTTTCTTCTTCTTCTAAAGCTGAATATTGGGCTTTTTTCTACTGCCATAACTGAGACTTCATGGTTTTAGCCATTGTTCCAGGAACTTGGCCTATCATTTTGTTATCTAAATACCATTGATCGTGATAAAGGGGAGTTTTGGAGCAACGGTAAAATTGTCTCTGTGTGATGTATACGTCACGGGTTCAAGCTTACATCACACCCCTTGGGTGCGGTCATTCCCCATACCCTGCGTGAATGCGGAATACTTTGTGCACCGAGCTGGCCCTTTATATCATTCATTGTGATAAAATTAACAGAATCTATATGACTATTGAATATTGATCATGTGGTTCATGATCAGCATGCTCGCGCCATGTCAAAGAAATCAATCTTCATTTTGTCAAGAAAAACAATAGGTGGTGACCTTATTGTCAAACAGTATACATTTTCAAACAATCAGACAGCTGACATCCTCACCAAATATTTATTGATTTCTCAGTTTCAACTATTACATGTTTTATCATTTCATCAGGAAATGAGAACAAGATAAAAACTATGCTTTATTTTCCATGTTTCTACATTAGGAAGATTCACTCATTGTTGTTCTTATTTGGCAAGTGTTAGCTCAAGACTAAATTCTTTGCCAATAAGAACTGATAAACCTGACATCTCTAAAACACCAGATGAACTACTTCTGTCAAAGTTTGTTCTAATTCTTGAGTATATATGTCTCTTGCCTACCATTTTATTGGTCAACTTATTTGCACTTATTCTACTCACCCTATTCTTCATTCCAAGAAAAGTCACTTTGTGTATTGTCCAATTCTTACTCATAGCAAACTCTTCATTCAAAATCTCTGATTTGAGATACAACTTATTTTTTACAACACCACTGTGAAATCTCACTAAGCTCCACTTTCCACCTTTTCCTCCCATTTCAATCTCTTCTCCGTCGTCCAAGTAAACTTCGCCTGAACTATTTCCCTTGTCGCTGATTGCAACAACAAGTTCGAATGGAGTGTCCCGAGCTGCCCTTGTTGTCATTGCTTCTCCTTGCATTACCAGAATATTTCCTTCTCGAAGGTGTACGTTGATATGATCAGAAGGTGCAGCAAGGTTGATGTAGTTACCGGACTTCATGTTCACGTAGTTTGAATAGTTGAAGAGGTCGAACCAGGTTCCAGACGGAAAATATGCATTAACTGAAACCGCTCCAGATGTTAGCACGGGCGATATCATTAACCCCTTACCGATGAGAAACTGAGAGTCGACTTCATAAGTGTTTGTATCCTCAGGAAATGAAAAGAAAAGTGGCCGCGCTATGGGGACGCCTCTGGAATGTGCCTCAAACATTAGCGTGTAGAAGTATGGTAAAAGCCGATAGCGAAGTCTAAGCACCTTTCTAGCTGTTGCAGCTACTGAATCCCAGAGATATAGCTCTTGATGGATAGTAAACTTGTCAGAGTGATCCCTTGCAAAGGGATAAAATGCACCTAGCTACAATTGACGATACGTTGATATTAACAATTTAATCTCAGATTCTGTATGAGTATTTTAAGCAAACCATTACAAGTGATGCATTTATGAAAACCAACAGACTGCATAAGATTCTGAACTAATATGACAACATTTTTAATGGAAAAAAGTAGACTCCTTAGATTAGAGGCGGATGCAGTGTTGCATCGTCAGGTTCATTTGAACTCAGTACTTTTGACGTGGTGCATAAACCTATGTGTAAAAGCTCACTAAAATTGCAAAAAATTAGTAGGTTGAACCCATACGGATTCCATAATAAGAACCTTAAAGGTTGAACGCATAGAGTTTAAATCCTGAATCCGTCTCTGCCCTGGATTATATATTGGAGCAGAAGGCGCAAAGTAGAAGAATAAGATATCATATGCAGAGATGGCTAGTGAATTGTTCATGACTTTTGAACTGTCAAACAGAAATATTAAACTCCTGATATATGCAAAATACTTCTTTAAAGAAAACAGAACATGTACCTGAATCCAACGGCGGCAAAGTTCCTCAGTTGTATTTTTACTAAAGCCACATATATCAGCTCCAACCATGGGAATTCCAAACAATCCAGAATTTAAAATGCTAGGAATACTATAAGCCAAATCATCCCAAGTTGCAGCATTATCTCCAGTCCAATGTGCTGTGTACTTTCCAGCACCCACAAATGTAGACCTGCTAAGTATAAATGGCCTTTTACCAGTAATGTCGACTAAAGCAGCATTCGTCGTTTTAGCTTCGAGGAATCCATAGAGGTTATGGACATTGTACTCTAAGGTGTTCCCATAATGTACTGATGTTGCTGGGACAGTCTTCTCGTTGATTGGACGTAGGGTTCCCGAGTTATTGATCTTATAAGGAGGATTGTCAAGAGTAGAAGATGGGGTTGGAGGAGAAGAAATGAAGTTAGATAGCTCGTTCATATCAAGCCAGAGCCCGTCAACGGGGAGACTTTCATGGAAAATTTTGATTTCAGTACTCCAGAAGACTCTGGCTTTGGGATTTATGAAATCAGGAAAGTAGACTTTTCCAGGCCAAACTTCGCCAAGATAAGGGACACCATCGCGTTTGATGAAAACATCCGCTTCCATACCTCTCTTATAAGTCTCATACGAGCTATTTATGCTGATCCCTGTGACCAAAGCATTGCGATCAATAAAGAAACAAGAGTGCTTTGATTAAGTCATTTGTCCCAACGCCTTTGGATTTTTCTCAACTTCTACCCCAATTAAAGTATAAATATCAACAGAACCATGAAAATTCAATATGTCAAAACTACCTGGATCCAATATGAGAACATATTTCTGGCCATCTTGATGAAGTTTATCAACAAATTTCTTCATCCGGTCAAGTGGGAAATTAATCGGATCAACTGTGAAATCCTTATAGCCGTCCATATAATCAATATCTGTCCACATGACCTCAAGAGGGATCTGAGCTTTTGCATAGCGCGCTACTACATTCTCAACTTCAGTAATACTTTTATAGCCATATCGGCATTGGTGAAAGCCTGTGATGCAATAGTTGCATGAAGAAACAATGTCAGAACTCATGTCAAGCTACAAACAAAAGAAAAAAAACAACACAAAATGGTGGCCGGATTATAGCTTTCAACAGTAGAAAAGAAGCACCTAGTTTTTCCTGAGTAGAATGAAGCCTAGCTTAAAAAGGGCAGCCCGGTGCACTAAGCTCCCGCTATGCGCGGGGTCTGGGGAAGGGCCGGACCACAAGGGTCTATGGTATGTAGCCTTACCCTACATTTCTGCAAGAGGTTGTTTCCACGGCTCGGACCCGTGACCTCCTGGTCACATACCGAAACCACCACCATAGAATCAAGAATTAATCGCAGCAACCAATGGAAACCAACATAACAAGAATAAACTCAACAAGACAAGGTAATTCACATGTATAAATTACTCACCAAAAGACCAGTATGGCATGGGTGCAGGGCGGCCAATGAGCTCCGTGTACTGCTCCATGACCTTCTCCGGCACAGGACCAGCAAAGAAATACAGGTCAATGACTCCTCCAATCACTTTGTAGGTAATTCTGTCACCAGAGTATACAATGTCCATTCCATTGCTATTGAACAGCAAGACTCCGTGAGTACTCCCTGCGCCAGGATTAGACCTGACGTCCATGTAAAAAGGATGGGAGCCATACAAGTTGAGATCAACATTTGCACTTCCAATATCAGCATCCCAAAGAGTTAACGTCTGATTATGTTTGAGCTTGAACGTTCTCTTGGTATGCTCACCGAGGCCATATATAGATGACCTATCGGCTGGCAATGAAGAGGATAGTTGAAGATACTGGTCCTTGAAGATAAGGAATGTGTCTGGAGAGTCACTTTTAGGTGAGGTATCAAAAAGAATGTCACCTGTGGAGCGACGTTTGATGGTAAAGCCAAACGGGGTAGTATTGTAGAGAGTGAAAATAAGGTCCGAAATGGTATCTGTATGGAAGTAATGTGTGTCCTCTGATAATGGAAGTGAGGAATAAGAATGTTTCTCCAAAAGAGAGCTGCGGGGGAAAGAATGAGTTTCGCGGGGGATAAATTCTTGTGGAACTTCCCATCTTTCATGATCTGCATCCGTAATCCTGACTCTTAAACGATCTTTTGTCTCAAAGCTGAAGAATCGATCAACATGTAAAACAAGACAGAGTCCATTAATCATCTTTTATACAACAGAAAAGGCTAACCTCACAACATTACTGAAACTGAATGCCCAATGCAGTTCAGTCTGATTATGCACATTTAGATATTCAATCATAGATATTGTACTACTTAGGCGAGAATCCAAATTGTCAGACCACAACTAGTTTCTAAATCAAAATCACAAAGCATTTTTTGATACTAAAAAGACTCATGGTGTAAACAATCCTAACACAAAAAAACCAACAACAAGGAGCAGTTATTTAGAACTGAGAAATGGCAATTTACTCTCTCTAATAGCTTAATTTTTAGATGAGGTGCTCACACGCTTCAACATGATATCAGGAAAACAGACGTCTTGGGTTCAAATCTCATCGCTACCCAAAACGCGAAAAAAGTATTTCCACGTAGTGGATCCTTGAAAAAAGAATCAAGCCAACATGTAAGGGACGTACAAGAATAACAACCACCCAAGTGTAATCCCACAAGTGGAGTCCGGGAGGGTCGTGTGTAGTGTGTACACAACTCTTACCTTTATCTTGTGAAGGTAAATAGACTGTTTCCGATAGACCATTGGCTCAAGGCACATAAGGGGCATATTGAAGCATAATATTATTAACAATTACACACAATTCAACATGTTAAACCATTTACTTTACGTCAAACCCAAAAAGGGAGTCCGGCGCATTAAGCTCCCACTATGTGTGGCGTCTGCGGAAGGGTCGGACCACAAGGGTCTATTGTACGCAGTCTTTCCCTACATTTCTGCAAGAGGTTGTTTCCACGGCTCGAACCATGACCTCCTGGTCACATGACAACAACTTTACCAGTTACGCCAAGGCTCCCCAAAAGAGTCCACTCAAGCGACAACTAACTCAGCTAACTCCACCACTCAAAACATCAACTTCCCAATTTAAATACCAAAAAAAGTTAAGACTTAGGGTGCGTTTGGTACGAAGGAAAACATTTTCTGAAAAATGTTTTACAATTTTCCCATGTTTGGTTGGCTTAAATGTTTTGGAAAATATTTTCCTTATGAACTCATTTTCCTCCAATTGGAGGAAAATATTTTCCTTAACAAGAGAGAAGGGAAAACATTTTTCAAAACTCCTTCTCAACCTTCCCCATCCCACACCTCCGCACCCACCCATCTAACCCACCCCACCCCACGCCTAACCACCCACATCCCCTCTCTTCAAAAAGACTTTTTTCCCAAATTCTCTTCCCACCCCCACCCCGCAAAAAAATAATTTTTTCTACTTTTTTTTGTAATTTCAAATTTATGTTTTTTCTACAACCCCTCCCCACCAACAAATTTCTCTCTTTTTTTTTTTTTTTTTTTTTTTTGTAATTTCAAATTTCTATTTCAAAAAAGTTTATGGCTTCATGTTTATTGTATCTTAATTATTTAGTATTACTCTTGAGATGTTATTTTTCTTAATTTGCGTACCAAACAACAGAAATGAATAAGATTACTATTTGTTTTCCAAGAAAATATTTTATTGGAAAACATTTTACAAAACACACCCTTAAAGTGATGAAATTTCATTAATAAAGATGTAATTATAAACAGAGAGTTCCAAAATTACCAGGCAGTAAGGGTGAGATTTTGAATGTCAGGTCCAAAAACAGAAGAACTTTTGATGAGTTGAAGATGAGCAGTCAATGTCTTTCCATCTGAGGAGTCAACGCCTACTGATCGGACAGTATATCCATATCCAACTTGTTCAGCTTTTGTTAATACCAACAAAGTAAAGAACAACAACAGACAATTATACAGAACAAATTGTGTCTGAGGTTGTTTTGTTTTATCACTGTGTCTAGTCATTGTGTGTAGTAGAAAAGATGACTGATGAGAAGAATAAAATATCCAGTTTTGCTGTGATAAGAAAAAGGATTGGGCCTAAGAATTTGGAAGATATGCCTAGTCATTGACTGCCCTCCAATCATCATAATCTCTACTTGATTACGTAATATATATACTTTTTGGTAATTGATTACGTAATATATATACTCCCTGTTCACAACAAGTGATCCGTTTACTTTTTCATTTTGGTTCAAATAAGTGTTTATTTATATAATTAAGAAAGAATTTAATTTGTTTTTACAAAATAACCCTTATGTACATATCCGTAAAAAGCTTTTCTACTCCTCACATTAAATAGTTAATTAGGGGTAGTTTAGTCATAATAGGTATTTTTGTATAAATTTTAGTATTTTCTTAATGGACGAGCTAAAAGCAAAATTGTCAGTTATTGTGAACCGGAGAGAGTACCTTTTACCCTTGGTATTTTTGCTCACTTAAATATTATGACATGTTTAAATCAACAAAATTTAAGGGTATTTTTATATGAGTCAAAAGCGTCTTTCTTTTTTAAATCTATACTCAATCAAATATCGTCATATAAAAATTAAACAACGTGTATATATACATAAAGAGCGTGTTTATTTGTATAGCAAGAGCCAAATATGTTGATATATTTACATAATCAAGTCACTAGTAAGAAAATTATATATTATAAATATTAAAGATAGTAACTAAATCTTTTTTTTTTCCAATAAGATAGTAACTAATCTACTCTCTCTGTGTTTTACAAAATTTAAAAGTATTCTGTTTAAAGTCTTAATTAGTTCATATTTGATAATACTAGTTTCTTGTCACATGCATTGTACGTGTATTTCATGATAATTGATATTTTTTTTATAATTTTAATTTACTTTGTCATGGTTTATATACGTATATACTTTACAAATGGTGGAATGGTTGAACGAAATACATGCCTAAAATAATTTACAAGATTAAAATAGTATTGTTACATAAAAAGAGAAACATCGAAATTAACACGTAATTAGCAAAGTTTATCTCTTCGTATATTATAATTTTGTTTAGCATGAAACACTAAATGATGTCTACATAATACTTCTTTTGTCTTGTTTTATGTGAAAATGTTTTATCGCGAACAAAAATAAAAAATTAAAGAAGACACAAACAAGTCAAATATATGTGAAATATCAAAATTATCATTTTAAATGAGTAGTGGCGAGAGTCATACGTCTTTTCATTTTCTTTAACCCAACGCCAATTTTAATACCAAACACTATTTTGGTATTTTTTTGCTCTAACCCAACACCATTTTTTATATTAGTTTGGTGTGTGAATATTGTTACATCAACTTTGGTGTAACACTATTCATCAACATCATTACTATTCGCCGTTATTTTAATATTATCTTTCTTATATAACACTTTTAATTTAACATATTAAAATTTTGTAACTAATTATTATTTTTATGTAATATCTTTATAACAATAATTTTATATTTTAATTTTGGTGTATAATTTTATAAATTAATTTTCGTATATTTTATTTTATATAAAATTGTAAGTTAATTTTATTATAAGTTATAATTGTATAAAAATATATAACCATCAAAGAAATGAAAAGTGAAAAACTGAAATATAATATATGTTGTTAATAATAACACATTGTTCATTGATTATCATAAAAAAAATATTTAATACAATAGCGACTGGCATAAATTAAATTGAAAATATATTAAATAACATAATGGGATGAGAAAATTACAACAATTATCTAGTACTTTGGAAGGCGCTTCCAGATCCACCAATATTATTAAAATATTGAGTGTATGGGGCATCAAATTGTTGTGGTTGTGGTTGTTGAAGTTATTGACTTCTTTTATCCATTATTCGTTTTTGTTCTTGTCGAATAAATTCACGAATATTTGGATCATCAATAGAATCTAAATTCGACAATAAATTTTTATTATTTTCTTTAAATTCTTTTAGTTTCAAAGCCCTATCTTTTATCTCCATATCTCGACGCCTATCTGCACTTGACTTTGCCAACAATTCAACAAGTCGATTATTTTCTGATTGGACTATTTTCATAGCCGATGAAACACCTTCATTGATTTTTCTCTTCAATTTTGCTTTTTTCACCCCAATAGGTCGTTGTGATGTGGAATCACCTGCAAAATCCTCATTCAAATATAGTGAAAATGATGATAAGTTAGGAGATGATATTAGAGGTAAATTAGGAGTAGGAGTCTTAGACTTCGATAAAATATAAGAAGAGCCTTGCTTTTGGATTTTTTTTTCTTCCAACATCGACATCTTTAAACTTTTCAAAATCCGTTAACATATCCCACACATGATTAAATTTAAAACCTTTTTTATAGTTAGGATCTTGCATAAGTAAACTTTTTGCTTGATTAATCTGCAATATTTTAAAAAAAATATTAGGAAAACTATGAGTAAATATATACAAATTGGGTATAAGTAATCACAAATAAATACTCGCAATATCTTTATCTGAAGCACCACTAGGATGCAAATTTTTAACTTGACGTACACATCCATTTAATTTTCTTATATATGCCACAACCCCCAAACCACCCAGAATAATTCGACACTTCATAATAAAAGTGTTTTTAAACCATTAATTAATAAAACTTCATAGCATGAATTTAAATAACAAGTGCGAAAAGAAACAAAAAGCATGGCATCGGGGTATCACAAGTCACGACCGTCTACTAAGGACTATCCGAAAACAACTAAGACTATTACAGTCTGAAAAACACTAATATAGTCTAAAGAAGATAAGAGGGAGAAGAGCAAGGTTGTGATCGCCATGCAGCTACCTTGCCGACTCTGGGTATCCGCGACGGATGGAAGAATCAACGCTCGCTATCACGCCCAGAAATTCCTAGATCTGCACACAAGGTGCTGGGAGTAATGTGAGTACGCCAACTCAGTAAGTAATACATGTAAATAAAGACTGAGCAGTAAGAAACACATAAATACATGTCATGAAATCGCAGTAAGTACAACATGCCTTCATAACAGTATATAAGTCAAATCATCTCGCTTAAAATCCAATTTCAGTAAAAATCATTTGAAGATATTTTTTCCAACAGTTTCAATAGAGGTTTAAAGAAGTTTAGAGTAAATGTGATGCAAATCATAAATAGCCCCTCGGAAAAAACATGTATAATAAACCGCCCCTCGGGCATAACATAACTCATAATCAACCCCTCAGGCAACCTCGTAATCACTCGTAATCAGCCCCTCGAGCACAACATGAATCAAGAACATCCCCTCAGGCAACATCATATCACTCACTCAGGGTACCCGCTCACTGGGGGTGTATGATCACGCTCAACTGTGTCTACTAAAAGACTAAGCGGGCGTTGCAAATATAATCCAGGTATTTTGCCTAGAGTCGAATCTCACATGGAATTAACGTATCAAATGATGTTGTTAGATTGCTATATTCTCAATAATCAACTTTCTCAAGAGTTATGAATATCACTTTGTGGTGATTATACTACTACAACTGAACGAAAATAATAAACTAAAGATTAACTAGCAATGGGGTGTAAACAATTGTAATAAAGGTCTAAGGTTATGGTTTCCCCCGTTGATGAAATCTCTTCTTGTATAATTCCTATAGTTTTGACTTAGTTGTCTCTATCAATCATGAACACTCCAGCTATCATAAATCTCTCTCAAGTAATTATGATAATCTACTAGACGTACTCTCTCAAGTTACGCTAGCTAAGTTGCATTATAGTTCACTTTAGATTGCACCCGAGGTATCGTTATCTCTAATCCAACCTCTAAACCCTCGGTTATGGATCTCTCCTATACTCCGGGAGTGATGTTATTCAAACAACTACCTAAATATGCACTCTCTCTCAAGTAGATACATAATAAATAGGAACAGCTAATTGAGGGCCCTTCAATCAACTACAACAAGAACGTAGTTGAACAAATAGAGATTAACAACCAAACAAAACTATATTATTATCACAACAAGTTCATCCCCAACGGGTTCCACCAAAACCTTAGACTAGAAAAGTTAGCTACTCATGCTCAAGAACAATAAAAACCCAAAAGAAATCATAATTCTCAAAATAAAGATGAAAGGAAGAAAATATAAAACTCTAATTGTTGCTTGTCTTCTCACAATGATTCTTGCCTCCTACTTGAGTCTAAAAACAAGAATATGTGTCTCTTGGGCGAAGCTATAATGTTTAAATAGGTTTAGGCAATTTATTCCCGTGTTTTGCACTTTGGTCCTTCAGAATTTCTGGCCTTTCCGCGGTCGACCGCGGTCGTAGTGGGCTATTTTCCAGCAACTTGGCCTTTTTCTCGTTCTTTTTTCACGGGTTCTTCTCGAATGGCCTAAAACTCCCTTATTTGACTCCAAAACGCTCAGTATCTCCCATCATAGAATATATATCCTGCAAGGCATAAAAACACTAATCAGAGCATTTTGTTATTAATATTCACATTAAAAGAATAGTAAAGTATGGTTCATTAGGGGTGAAAATATAGTCTAATTCACCTATTATCAACACCCCACACTTAAAACGTTACTCGTCCTCGAGCAGCAAAAACACTCTACAGGCCTAATCTTCTCAAGCATTTCCCTACAGTGTCACACCATGACATTTTACAAGCATTGTACCTAGTCGTGTAACATCTATGCCGCAAGTGGTGACTCTACATGCCATGCCATATTCTTACTTCCTCAAAGTACTCTACAAAGAGGTCAAGACTTACCTTTACGTTGTGAATCACATGCCCTTACATCACACAACTGAGAGTAGTTCCAAAAAAATAATATCAAGAACACGCAGGAACTTTAATTAGAAAGAATTCACTCACTCTCACGAAGAACATTCATATGCCACAAAGACACACCATAGGCTTGCCCGTAGTGTAATACTCTACTAATCGAGTTTATTCAGTCTAAGATCAATTAGGTCTTCATTTGATTGTAATGTAGGCTAAGGAAAGGGTAGGATATATTTAGATATAGTGACTAACCTCCCTAAGCACTTTTAATACAATTACATTAACATTCAGCCCATTCTTATGCTTGTCCAGAACTTCCACCACACTTTGCTTCATATTCAACCCACTCTTTTTAGGTGCAAATTTTCTTTTTCAAGCCACTACTCATCAAGGACTATTTTATTCATTGTCCTCTTTCTCTCTTTTGTTTTTCTCTAAGTGACCTTCATTTTTGTATTTTAATTTTCTTTTCACAACTTTGCACCTTGCATTCTATTTCTTCGATTTTCCTTACAAACCAACCCATCACCCCACACTTTGACTTTTATATAATTTCCAACATATCAAGTGCTCATGAGAGGTACAAGGTTCAAATAGACAGGCTATTCAAACCATTGGGTATAGTTTGTAATGTGGTTGCCAAATAAATAGGCTTTTAAGCTCAAAGGAGTTAACTATGGTCAATTGCTTTTAGGTGGATACACATTTATGTCTGGGTTAACAAACAAATGCCTATATCCCTTCTAAGACTGAACAAACTTCTATTTCGTTTTGTACACACACGGGGCAAGTTCTAGGTATCAAATGTAGACATAGAATATGATGCAAAATACCTTACACGCACATGACACATAATTCACTCCAAATTTGGTTTATCAAAACACTCCAATGAGTATTCAAGTCAGTTACAACATGCAAAATTAAGGCATTCTGCAAGAGTCAACAAATGAGCCTAAGCGTCACACCCTAGGATCTTTGGTGTTCAGGTGTAACACACTAAGGATGCATTCTTGCCATTCAGTTCGTTGCCCAAGAGAAACCTAACAACTAAAGAAATGAACTAAAAAAATCTAACTATACCCGGTTCAAGCTAAACCCTTGGAAAAGAACCGTGGTCAAAAGAAAAACCAAAGGGGAGTTACTACACTACCTAAAAATAAAATAAAAAATCTTTTTGGTATTTTCTTTGGACTAACTTCCCTAAAGAAAACTACCTAAGTAGTCCGTCATCAGGAAGAGTCCACTACATTTTTTTTTAATTTGACTCAATGCCCTCAAGAGACCCGTCGGAAGGTGTCCGTCTTTGGGCCCAGTCAAAGCTAATTAAATCAAAACAAATTTCAAATAGCTACAATTAACAAAACCAAAATTATCAACATATACAACAACAAAAATATCCCCCACCCCACACTTAAGAGATTGGCATGTCCCCATGTCAACAATAATAAAGTACAGTGAGGTAAGGAGACTTCCCTGGTGGTCAGTCGTCGTCAGAGACGGTGGCCGGGTCAAGGTTACAGGCCCGCCCTAGCGCACGAAACCACGCCATTATCCATTTCTCGGACTTTGCATTTTGGGTGGACATTGCATCCATCCTGGCATTGAGGTTGTCCACCGAGGTGCGAAGGCCGACCACATCCTCCTCTAAGGCAGATAGCTCATAGACGGGTGCTCCGCCGAGGTTGAGAGGGACCCGCCTCATCATGAGATGGCCTAGGCGGTGCAACATCAGGAATAATCTCTTCCTCGTCATGAACAACGAGAGGAACCGGCTGCTCTTTGCCCACTGAAATTTGCTAGCTCGGTATGGGGCCTTCTTCGCCAGTTTTCCTTCAAGGAGGCGATTCTCAGGTACCTTGGCTATCCGGCATAGCTTGGTGACTAGTGAAGGGAAGTAGAATCCTTTCACTACCTCAAGCGAGCGGATGAACATTTCATCATGGAGTACTTGAGCTACATCAAAATCCAACCGGTTGTGGGATTGACATCGGTGGTATTGCTGGAGGGTAACATGCGGCTACAGATAATGGTAAACCACCATTTGGCTTCTCAAGTGAAAGAATTAGAGTTCAGTGTGACGCCCTGTTTGACCCATGTAGGCACCCCTCCTACACAAATAGTCTGCACAAGCATGGTCCAGTTGACCGGTGGTTGCTGATGGAGTTGGTAGTGATCAATATCCCTAGAGAATATAGGAAGCCTGTAAACCCGACGTATGGACTTTACCCCCGCACAAATTGTCCGCACAATCATGGTCCAGTCGACCGATGGTTGTTGATGGAGTTGATAGTGATAAATATCCCCAGAGAAGGTAGGAAGCCTGTAAACCCGACGTATGGCCTCCAGTGAGGCGTTCACCTTTGTTTTCCGTACAGTGACCACCTAGTTCACATGTTCCGGGCAATTCGCGTAGAATTCCCGGACCATCAGAATATTAGCTTCCTCAGGTTCGTCAAAAAATACCTCCAACTGGCGCCTCCTAATTTCAGCGAACATTTCCAGGCACTCATATTGAAGTGCTTCCCTATCAATCGGAACCATGTGGACCATTTTTCGGGCAAACTTTGCATCATACATATCCTCGGCCTCTTTTGAAACAAACCGGGCTGAGTCAAACTGGCTAGTGCTTTCCGTGGTTCTTTTTTTCCGTGAGTGAGACATGGTACTTGAGCAACGATGTAGAGGGGAGAGGTGGGTGGTCAACAATGGAGATTAGGAATAGAGATAGGGGCGTGAGTTGGGGAAGAGGAAAGGGGGGGAAATCTGGGGGAAATGGGGGGGAGGGGGCGTGGTCTGTGAGGGGAAATTTTGGGGAGGGAGGAGAGGGAAATTAGGGGTTAGGTTTTATTTTTAGAATAATGGGGGAAGGTGGGGTAAGGGGGTAAGTTATTAGAAGAGAAAGGGGGGGGGGGGATTAAAAGGATAAAGGGATAAAATAAAAAAAGTTATCAGAAAAAGAAAACGTACCTGGACGGCAAATGGCTCACCGCGGTCGCGGCGGATTAAGAGAGATGGTCATTTGCCGCGGTTCACCGCGGTCGCGGGAGATTCAGAGAAGTAGTCATGTGTCGCGGTCGCGGGAGAATCAGAGATGTCTATTTTTTCCGCGGCCGCGGTAACGGTCTTGCGTGAAAAAGTTCAGAAGTTGCCTCTGTTTCCGCGGTTGCGCCGCGGTTCATCTGCGGCCGCGGGACTGACACTCGATTTTTTTATTGTGTTTTCCTCATACCTTTACCTTGCCAGAGTTATTTTATGATCTCGTCTTTTCTATACACACCTCCAAGCTTGTCATGCATACTTAATAACGTGTTAGTTGTATGTACATCAATCGCAACACATACAAAAGAGAAAACAACTAAAATCATGGGTTGCTTCCCACGCAGCGCTTGATTTAACGTCGCGGCACGACGAGTACAACAATCAATGGGTTGCCTCCCATGAAGCGCCTGATTTAACGTCACGGCGCAATGTAGAATGTGCGCATTTAAGGCTCACTCAACCCCTGAGGTTCAACAAGATACACCACAGACAACTCATTGGTCTCATTCATCCCCACATACAGTTTTAATCTCTGTCCATTAACCTTGAAGGCGTTGGACCCATCTTCAGTAGAAATCTCCACAGCACCAGAGGGAAACACTTCGACCACTTTGAATAATCCATACCATCGGGACTTGAGCTTACCCGGAAACAATCTCAATCTTGAATTACAGAGCAATACTTTGTCTCCGGTTTTGAAATTTCGGTCCACAATGTTTTTGTCGTGTAACCTCTTCATTCTCTCCTTATATAGCCTTGTGATTTCAAATGCTTGATACCTGAATTCTTCCAACTCCTGCATCTCCGTGACTCGATTTTCACCCGCAACATCAAGATCCATGTTCAACTGCTTCAATGCCCACCATGCTCGATGTTCCAGCTCTACAGGCAGGTGTCAGGCGTTACCAATTACCAACTTGTATGGAGACATACCAATTGGTGTTTTAAATGCAATCCTATAGGCCCAGAGTGCGTCGTCAAGCTTTTTCGCCCAATCAGTTCTTGTGGCGTTTACTATTTTGGTCAGCACACTCTTGATTTCACGGTTTGATACCTCAACCTGCCCACTCGTCTGAGGGTGATAAGGGGTTGCCACCTTATGGCGCACATCATACTTGGCCAGTAGCTTTTCGAAGACACGATTGCAAAAGTGAGTGCCTCCGTCACTAATAATGGCCCTTGGGATCCCAAAATGGGTGAATATGTTTTTCTTCAAGAACCCCACCACCACTCTTGCATCATTGGTAGGGAACGCTGCAGCTTCCACCCATTTGGACATGTAGTCTACAGCAACAAGTATGTACTTATTTCCATAGGAGCTGACAAAGGGACCCATGAAGTCAATCCCCCATACATCAAACACCTCCACTTCTTGTATTGGGTTCATGGGCATCTCATGACGACGGGATATGTTCCCCGTTCTTTAACACTCATTGCAGCCCTTCACCCATTGGTGAGCATCTTTGAACACAGTTGGCCAGTAGAAGCCGGCCTCTAACACCTTCGTTGCTGTCCTAACTCCTCCAAAATGTCCTCCATATGGTGATGCGTGACAAGCCTACAAAATAGAAAATTGCTATATCTCGGGGACACATCTTCGGATCATGTTTTCAATACAAATTCTAAAAAAATGAGGTTTACCCCAATAGTAATTGCGCAATCACGATAAAACCTTTTCTTTTGAACAGATGAAAGTTCATAAGGTTCAATACCACTTGCCAGGTAGTTTGCAATGTCGGCATACCATGGAACATCCTCCATGCTCGTGGCGAGTAGCTGCTCGTCTGGAAAGGTTTCCATAATATCCTCTGATTCTATTGCATTCTCAGCACCTTCAAGTCATGATAGGTGGTCAACGACTTGGTTCTCCGTGCCCTTGTGGTCACGAATCTCCAAATCAAATTCTTACAGAAGCAGCACCCAACGAATTAGGCGCGGCTTGGACTCTTTCTTCTCGACCAAGTATCTGATGGCTTCATGATCAGTGTACACAATCACCTTCGACCCGATCAAGTAAGACCTGAACTTGTCAAAGGCGAACACTACCGCCAACATCTCCTTTTCGCTCACTGTGTAGTTCAGCTGAGCTCCACTCAATGTCCTACTTGCGTAGTAAATTGGGTGCATTATTTTATCTTTGCGCTGACCTAACATGGCTCCCACTGCGTAGTTACTGGCATCGCAAATGAGTTCAAATGGTTGTTCCCAGTCGGGAGCAACAATTATCGGTGCCGTGGCTAGCCGCTTTTTCAGATCCTCACAAGGTACCCTGCAATCTTTAGAAAACACAAAGGGGTTATCTTTTGCAAGCAACTTACAGAGGGGGTTGGCTATCTTGGAGAAGTCCTTGATGAATCGCCGGTAGAACCCGGCATGCCCAAGGAAGATACGTATAGCTTTGACTGATGTGGGTGGTGGAAGCTTTTCAATCACATCTACTTTAGCGCGGTCCACCTCAATTCCTTTACTCGACACCAAGTGCCCCAAGACGATCCCTTCTTGTACCATGAAATGTCAATTCTCCCAGTTAAGCACAAGATTCATCTCGATGCACCTCTTTAGTACACATGTTAGATTTTCTAGGCACTCATCGAATGAATTTCCCACTACTGAGAAATCATCCATGAATACCTCCATGATATCTTCGGCCATGTCTATGAATATGGCCATCATGCACTTTTGAAATGTGGCAGGTGCACTGCAGAGGCCGAATAGCATCCTTCTGAAGGCAAATACCCCATAGGGGCACGTGAAGGAGGGCTTTTCCCTATCTTCTGGGGCAATTGAAATTTGGTTGTACCCCGAGTACCCGTCTAGGAAACAAAAGTGAGACCTCCCTGCCAGCCTGTCGAGCATTTGATCAATGAAGGGAAGTGGGAAGTGGTCTTTTCGGGTGGCAAGATTAAGCTTTCTGTAATCCACGCAAATTCTCCAGCCAGTGACGGTTCTTGTAGATATCAACTCATTTTTGTCATTCTTCACAACCATCATGCCACCCTTTTTTGGAACACATTGCACTGGGATAACCCAGCTGCTGTCAGAGATGGGGAAAATGATTCCCGCATCTAGCCACTTGATGATTTATTTCTTCACCACTTCCTTCATGTTCGGATTCAGCCACCTTTGGTGTTCCCTGGAAGGTCTGTGTCCCTCTTCCGGGAGAATCTTGTGCATACAATATGCCGGGTTGATCCCTTTGATATCTGCCATGGTCCATCCAATGGCAGTCTTGCACTTAGTGAGTACCTGTAACAGCTGATTTTCCTGCACATCGAACAAACTTTATTAGATAATAACAAGTAGAGTAGAGTTAGGTCCAAGAAACGCGTACCTGAGATGGGCTGGCAGTGGATTCAACTCCAGTTTGGGTGGTTCTTCCACATATGGTTTGGCTGGTAGGCTCTCTCTTTTCTCTAAGTGCAGTGGCTCAAACTCGAGAGCCCTTGTCCATACCCCTTTACCTTCAAGTGCTAGCACCCATTCTGCCAATTCTTCCCCATTTACCTCATCCAAATTCATCAAACATGCAGCAAGGGGGTCCTCAATAGTAAAGGATGCATCATCTTCCTCCACTATCACATCCACAGCATCAATGAGAGAACAATTGGCGAACTCACTCGGTCGCCTCATGGATTTCTGCACATTAAATGTGATTTCTTTATCATTAAGCCTCATTTTGAGCTCCCCAGTTTCACAATCAATGAGGGATCTGCCTGTGGACAAATGGCCTTCCCAATATTATGGGGATCTCCTCATCCACTCGACAATCCAGTATTACAAAATCAACAGGGAACACAAACTTCCCCACTTGCACTAAAACATCATCTAGAATGCATGATGGTCTCTTCACCGTCCTGTCAGACAGTTGCAACAACATGGAAGTTGGTCTGGCTCTACCAATACCCAGTCTCTTGTAAATGAACAGGGGCATGAGATTAATATTGGCCCCCAAATCACACAGTGCTTTGGCTAAAGCAAAATTTCCAATGGTGCAGGTAATTGTAAAACTCCCTGGATCAGACAACTTCTCCGCAATTGGTCATGTTACCACAACACTACAAGTCTGAGTAAGAGTCACAGTCGCCAAGTCATGGAAATCAAACTTTCGGGACATCAAGTCCTTCATCATCTTCTCATACCCAGGCATCTCTTTCAGAGCATCAATCAAAGGAATTTTTACCTGTATGTGCTTCAGCATATCCAAGAACTTTCTGTACTGTTCATCCTTTTGGTATTTAACCAGCCTCTGAGGGAATGGTGTTGGCGGTCTCTTTTTCCCAGATATTTGGTATTTCTCTTTCTCAACCATCACCTCAACTACCGGCTCTTGGGATATTTCCACTTCTTTTTCAGCCTCACTATGCACACTTGGTTCTCTTTCAGCAGTTTGCACTGTAACCTTGGTCAAGTTGGTTGAATCATCAATTTCAATTGGCATTGGTACTAGTGTCTCCGCCTGTCTGCTTTCACGAGCTATATCTTGTTCCAAGTCTAAGTCCCTACCATTGTGGAGACTCACTGCCATCAGCTGCTTCGGGCCCTGGTCTTTAGGATTCACCTGAGTGTCTGCAGGTAAAGTCCCAAGAGGACGATTGTTCAAAGACATTGATATTTGGCCCATCTGCACTTCAATGTTTTTAATAGCTGAATCATGTGCATCTACTCTCTCACTAATTTTGGCAATCGACCCAATCACCTGTTGCATCATCGCTTCAAACCTGGAAAACCCATCTTCTTGTCTCCCCCCATGTTGTTGTTGAGGGGGATGGTATGCCTGCTGCTGATTTTGGTTGTTATACCCTTGTGGCCTTTGGTAAGGTGCCATATTACTATGAGGTCTCATGGCACCCATGTTTCTGCTGTTGATGAGGTGTTCTGTACGGCTGAACTTGCTGACCCCAATTATGTCCACCCTGTCTCTAGACCCCATAATTTGACACATAATTCATATTCTCCGGGTAGTGAGGGTGATCACAATATGCATTCCACTGATTACCATTTGGTTGACTAATGCAAGATGTGCATAAGCCCCCATTGGTAGTATCCACAATGTGAACTTGTTGCTTTTGCCCTGATTCCTCTACCTTCTTCGTAAGTATACTCATCTGTGTCATCAAAGTAGCCATGTTTTCAGCAATAGTGTTGGACGGGTCTAGTGGCACTGAGTGAACGACTGGGGTAATAGGTGCACCCCTGGTTGTCCACCCGGAATTATGTGCCATCTTATCAAGTAAACTCTTGCTCTCTCTCCATGTCCTGCTTAGGAATGCTCCACCAGCTGAGGCATCAACATTGGCCTTTACACCATCAGCCAGACCCATATAGAATCGCTGCCCCAGCATTTTCTCTGGAATACCGTGGTGAGGAAAGAAAACCAGCATCCCTTTAAACCGTTCCCATGTCTCCTGCAGTGTCTCCATGGGCTTCTGCCTGAAGCTTATGATCTCATCAATCTGTTGCGTTGTCTTGTTCGGTGGATGGAATTTATTCAAAAACTACTTGACCAACTCCTCCCATGTTGCAGTAGAGTTGATAGGGAGTGAGTTGAGCCAAGTCTGGGCAACTCCTGTCACCGAGAACGGAAACAATAACAGTCTTAATGCCTCCGGAGTGACGTTCGGTTCTCTCTGAGTCTTGCAGATAGACAGAAAGTTCTTCAAATGCTTCTGGGGATCCTCAAAGTATGACCCCGAAAATAGCCCCTTATTCTGCAACAAGTGCAGCATATTATTTGTAATTTGGAAAGACTATGCTTCTATCTGAGGGACCAAAATCGCGGTTGCCAAGTTTTCTGCCGTGGGTTGTGCCCAGTCGTATAAGGATGCCTATGGTACAATGGGTACCACAGGCACTGCAATCCGTGCAGCTGGGTCGACCACACCATCCCCAACATTAATGTTGTTTCTGTCGTCAGATCTGTCATGTCTAGTTCAATGTGTTCAATATGTGGTTGTTGTTGCTTTTCCGGTTGGCCTTGTTGAAGGCCTTGAAAAAAAATTCGGGGTCTGGCAAGGCTACAAATACGTCACCAGTTCTCGAGGAGTTTCTAGGCATGCACCTGTACCACCGATTTAACAAACGTTAGAAATTCAATATATGTATGAAATCAAAGAAAATTGACTATACTTAGGAATTTTCGTATTTCCTCCAACTACAATTGATAATACCGTTAAATTCTCCGGCAACAGCGCCAAAATTTGATCACGCTCAAATGTGTCTACTAAAAGACTAAGCGGGCGTTGTAAATATAATCATCGTATTTTTCCAAGAGTCAAATCCCACAGGGAATTAACGTATCAAATGTTGTTGTTAGATTACGAAATTCTCAATAATCAACTTCCTCAAGAGTTATGAATATCACTTTTTGGTGATTATACTACTACAACTGAACGAAAATAATAAACTAAAGATTAACTAATAATGGGGTGTAAACAATTGTAATAAAGGTATAAGGTTATGGTTTTCCCCGTTGATGAAATCCCTTCTAGTATAATTGCTATAGTTTTGACTTAGTTGTCTCTATCGATCATGAACACTCCAGCTATCATAAATCTCTCTCAAGTAATTATGATAATCTACTAGACGTACTCTCTCAAGTTACGCTAGCTAAATTGCATTACAGTTCACTTTAGATTTCACCCGAGGTATCGTTATCTATAATTCAACCTCTAAACCCTCGGTTATGGATCTCTCCTATACTCCGGGAGTGATATTGTTCAAACAACTACCTAAATATGCATTGTCTCTCAAGTAGATACATAATAAATAGGAACAACTAATTGAGGGCCCTTCAATCAACTACAACAAGAACATAGTTGAACAAATAGGGATTAACAACCAAACAAAACTATATTATTATCACAACAAGTTCATCCCCAACGGGTTCCACCAAAACCTTAGATTAGAAAAGTTAGCTACTCATGCTCAAGAACAATAAAAACCCAAAAGAAATCATAATTCTCAAAATAAAGATCAAAGGAAGAAAATATAAAACTCTAATTGTTGCTTGTCTTCTCATAATGATTCTTGCCTCCTACTTGAGTCTAAAAACAAGAATATGTGTCTCTTGGGCGAAGTTATAATGTTTAAATAGGTTTAGGAAATTTATTCTCGTGTTTTGCACTTAGGTCCTTCAGAATTTCTGGCTTTTCAGCGTTCACCTGCGGCCGCGGTAGGAACGCGGTGCGACCGCGTTGAAATACGCGCTCTCTGAATCTGACTGACTTGCCCACCGCGCTCCAGCCGCGGTCGACCGCGGTCGCGGTGGGCTATTTTCCAGCAACTTGGCCTTTTTCTCGTTCTTTTCTCACGGGTTCTTCTCGATTGGCCTAAAACTCCCTTATTTGAATCCAAAACGCTCCAAAGTATCTCCCATCATAGAATATATCCTGCAAGGCATAAAAACACTAATCAGAGCATTTTATTATCAATATTCACATTAAAAGCATAGTAAAGCATGGTTCATTAGGGGTGAAAATATAGTCTAATTAACCTATTATCAGTGTACAGACTCCGGAGGAGCTCCTGCATCTCAAGCGCTATAACAAGCATCTCGTGGCATAATCAATCAAGCCCTCGGCCTCTCATATATCATGAATCAGTACAACATGTTGCGGCGTGCAGCCTGATCCCATGATATCCTCACAACACAAGCCCTCGGCCCCGCTCAGTCATAAACCTCTCAAGTCACTCGGGCTACCAATAAAATAGGGTGCTCAACCCAAAATATCATTTTATGCATCAAAACAGAGTAAATAAGACTGAGTTATGAAATCAATAAAACATAGCATGATTGAGTAGAAGTCTTAAATCAAAACAATTAAGGAATAGTAGTAAAAATCCCCTAAGGGTCCAAACAACTTGGCACGAGGCCCAAATAAGGCATTCAGCCCAAAAACATAGTAATACTTTCTAAAACAGAAAATATCATATACTTTCCAGTCAAATACGCCACTTAATAGTTTCTACGGGACGGACCAAGTCACAATCCCCAACACCACGCTCGTCATCTAGCATGTGCACCACTTCAAAATAGTAAAACGATGTAAAATTCGGGGTTTCATACCCTCAGGACAAGATTCACAATCATTACTTACCTCAAACCGAACAAAACTCTAACCCGCGATGCCCTTGCTTCTTGACTCAACCTCCAAATGCTCTGAATCTAACCAAAATCAGAATCATATCAACAATACATGATAAAGAAACAAAGCCCACGTGAAACTTATCAAGTTACATCAAAAATCCGAAATTGGCCAAACCCGACCCCCGAGCCCACGTCTCAGAATTCGATGAAAATCACAAGACTAGAATCTTCATCCTCTCACGAGTCCATACATACTAAATTCATCAAAAACTAACTTCGTTTGACCCCTCAATCACCCATATCTTACTCTCAAGTTCCAAGCCCTAATTCCCCCATTTTCACCCTTAAATCCCACAATTTTCATGCTTAATCTACTAAAAATCATCATAGAATTGAGTGTTAGGTTCAAAAACATTACCTCAATGTGTTTCCCCTTGAATCTCTCTTCAAAAATCTCCCAAAAGCTTCAATCCCGACTTCAAAAATAATGGAAATGGGCAAAATTTCGCGAAGGGTCCAATTTATACTTTCTGCCCAGCACTTCCGCACCTGCGCGACCACACTTGTGGTCCAGGTGTGCACCTGCGCATTCCACTTAAACACCAACATTTGCATCTGTGGCTCACCACTCGCACATGCGGGCTTGCAGGTGCGACCAAACTCTCGCATCTGCGCTAGCTGCCCAGGCCTCCTTTTTGCATCTGCGAGTGGCCCTCCGCACCTATGATCATCGCACCTACGGCTCCCCGTCCGCAGGTGCGGCCACACCAGAAGAGTCACACCAGCACACTTTCAGCAGTTCAAACTTTCGAAAATGAATCTGTTAACCCTCCGAAACACGCCCGAGGCCCTCGGAACATCAATCGATCATTCAAGAAAGTCATATGTCACTACCAAAACTTAGTCGAACCTCCGTAACACCCAAAACAACACAAAAACACCAAATAAACCTCGGATTCAAGCCTAAGAACTTCTAAACTTCTAAAATTCGGCAACGATGTCGAAACCAACCAAACCACGTCCGAATTACCTAAAATTTTGCACAAACGACACTACGAACCTATTCCAACTTCCGGAATTCCGTACCGACCCCGATATCTAATTTTTCACTGCCAACCGAAAATCGCCAAAAATCCACTTTCGCCTATTCAAGCCTAATTCTACCACGGACCTCCGAATAATATTATGAACCCACTCCTAAGTCCGAAATCACCTAACGAAGCTATCTGAACCATAAAAACCTAATTCCGAAATCATTTACCCATAAGTAAACTTCCGGATGACTTTTCCAACTAAATAACAAACTTAAGAGACTAATTTTCTCATTTCTCTCCAAAATCACTCTGAACCCGAGCCAACCAACCTAACATGACATAATAGAGATGAACCACATATAATGAAGCATAAATGGGGGATATGGGGCTAAAACTCTTGGAACGACATCGGATCGTTACATTCTCCCCCTCTTAAACAAACGTTCGTCCTTGAACGAGTCTAGAAACTTACCTGGAGTCTCAAATCGGTGTGGATATCTGCTCTGCATTGCCCGCTCGGTCTCCCAGTTAACCTCCTCTACCTATTGTTCAACCTATATCTTCGAAACTATATCTTCTTTAGAAGCTAATCATTGGAAAGAAGCAATAAAAATTGAAATCGATTCTATTAAGAAAAATAATACATGGATTTTAACTGATTTACCTCCTGGTGCAAAACCTATTAGTTGTAAATGAATTTTCAAAAGAAAATTTAATCATGATGGATCTTTAGATAAATATAAAGCTCGGTTAGTAGCAAAAGGATTTTCTCAAAAAATAAAATATAGATTATTTTGATACATTTGCACCAGTGACTGAAATTTCTTCTATTCGAGTTTAAATTGTCTTAGCTTCAATCCGTAAGCTTTTTATCCACCAAATAGATGTGAAAACTGCTTTTCTAAATGGTGATTTAGAAGAAGAAATTTATATGGTTCAACCTGAAGGCTGTGTCATTCCTGGACAAGAAAATAAAGTTTATAAATTAACTAAACCTCTTTATAGCCTTAAACAAGCTCTTAAGCAGTGGTATGAGAAATTTGAACAAGTCTTACTAAGAGACGATTTTTCTTTAATTGAGGTGGATAAATGTGTTTATACTAAAGTGGTAGACAATGATTATGTGATAATATTTCTATATGTGATGACATGCTTATATTTGGTACAAATTTAAATATTGTGCAAAGTACTAAATTATCTATGTCTGCTAATTTTGATATGAAAGATCTGGGTGAAGTAAATATGATATTGCGAGTTAAAGTTATAAGGAGTGAAGATGGCATAATGTTGTCACAAGAACATTATGTTGAGAGACTTCTTAAGAAGTTTGAATATTTTAGTGTCACACCAGTGAGCACTTCTTTTGATGCTAACTCTCAGTTGAAAAAGAATAACTGTGACCCAGTTGCTCAGTATAAATATGCTCAGATTATTGGGAATCTGATGCATTTAATGAATTTTACAAGACATGATATAGCCTATGTTGTGTATAGATTGAGTATATATACTCATAATCCCAACAACGAGCATTTGTCTGCATTAGCTAGACTAATGAAACATTTGAGAGGAACCATGAATTATAGTATCCTATATAGTGGGTTTCCTTCTATTTCAGAAGGGTACAGTGATGCAAGCTGGATTTCTGATTCAAATGAGGCAAAATCCACTAATGGTTATGTATTCACCCTTGGTGGTGGTGCAATATCATGGAAATCAACTAAACAGACGATCATTGCTAGATCGACTATGGAATCAGAGTTTGTATCTCTGGAGTTAGCTGGTTCTGAGGCTGAGTGGCTAAGAAACTTCTTAGCTAATATTCCTTTAATAAAGGACGTATTGCCTCCTGTGTCTATGCATTGTGATTGTCAAGCGGCAATAGCTATTGCAAAGAATAAATTCTATAATTGTAAAAGTAGACACATGAAATTGAGACATGATGTCATAAAATAGTTGTTGAGAGATGGAATAATTTCCATTGACTATGTGAAGTCAGAGATAAATTTGGTCGGTCCTCTGACTAAACTTGTGGGAAGAAAATTCATTCTTCAAACCTCAAAAGAGATGGGGTTAAGGCCGACATGTTCTCAATAGAGATGGTAACCCAACCTATGTGATTGGAGATCCCCTGAAGTAGGTTCATATGGGTAATAACAAGTTGATATTGGCACCGATGCACTAAAAGAGAGTGCTTGACTGCTACTAGTTGAGAGGCTGAGTTATAACTCTTTATGAAATTCATAGTCCTTATGGATGGTGTATTTAAAAGCAGTATACACTTGATGAATTCACCTATATGATAGTGGAGTGGGCCGCTCCTATGAGATTTTGGCCTAGTCTCTAGAGCTCTCATGAATAATCAGGCACGTGCATGGCCAATTGAGCGCAAAACCGCGTTGAACAGCAAAATTACCGGGGGTCAAAATGTGATTGATAAAATCTCTGACTTACAATAAGATTGGTTCATAGAAATATTTTATTTCACCAGTAATTCTGTGAGTTAAGTTTTATTGGTCTAAGTTTGGTTCATAGTCCTGAAGGCACCAAACCTATTACATTTGGACCATACAAATCCAACAAGTTTATTTTTGAAGATCTTTAAAATAGAGGGGGACTGTGGCAATATTTTTAAGACTTTTGTGACAAATGTCTTAACAAAAAACATGTGGGAAGCCTTCTAGAAGGAAAGAGATAAATGGCAAGAAGCTTTTGAAAAGTGGCAATTGCATTTTCCACGTTCTTTCCTCTCATCATATAGATCCATGCACATGTACCTATAAATAGGCTCTCAACTAGACAAGAAGATCATCATCAGCAAGACAAAAAGAAATCCTTCTTCTCTTTCTTTCTAATTTCATTATTCACCAACTTCTCTTTGTTGTCTTTCCTTTTGGTAGTTTAACTTCTCTTGTTCCCCTCTTTTAAATAGCTGTGTTTGTAATATTTAATTTTGTTGATTTCTGTATCCTCTAAATAAATACAGATGGGCTTGTTTAATCCTGGAAAAATATTTCACATTGCTGAAATAGTTTCTTAGAACAGTGCCTAACACGACTCAAGTCAATTCGTGTATCTGTTTATAAATAATATTATTATAGTATTGTTATTATTATTTTTGGGTGTCATTTCCCTACACTTTCTATGGATGAACACGATTAAAAATCGAACCAATAGATCTGGTGGAGTCCAGGTACACTCTGCAATATTCATTTGGTTATGTGCTTCATGTATTTCTATCATGTTGAGTTACTTTTTCCATTTTGTTACAAGAATGCCGCTTCGACAATATATCCAATTCTGACTAGGCTATATATTCGGCTCATTTTGACTCTTCTATTTTGATCTAAGCAATTTTTTAGCAAAGATTTCATGTATTTCTCGTAGGATTTAAGTTATATACTTAGAAAGTTTAAAATCTTTTAACATAGTTTAATCTATTATAATATGTTAGTTACCATTTTTATCATGTTATTAAATAATTATATAGATCTTTATTTGTACTTATTTTATAAGTGACTTGATTGTATACATAAAATTAGGGGTGTCAAAGGTTCGATTTGGTCGATTATTTTATAAAATTAGTACCATCCCAACTTTTTGGTTATTCTATTATGTATAACCAAAATTAGACTTTTCAAAATCGTCCCAATCATGCCGGTTTCTGTTCGGTATCGGTACAGCTCGGTTAATTTTCGGTATTTTTTAAATGTCATGTAAAAGTTACTAGTAGAAGCAAAATGCAATAACATACGTACTTTTATAGGACTTAGTAAAGCTTTCTATATATTTTTTCTATTTAAAGGGTGATGAATTAAAAAACATGAAAGATAGTCAGAGTATAGATCCATCAACCACACGTAAAAGAAACTAAGCAAAGATAAAGAAAATATAAATCACACGAGTGGGAAGATATTAACCAAACTTGGACCCAAGAATAAAGTTAAGATTAAATATTGAAAAAGATAAATCCAAATCATACAGGAAGGAAACATATTCAATACATTGTAGCTTGCTACTCATAATCGCTAGAATACCTTGTGGCTTGCTAGTGAATATGCTGGAAATAGTTTAGTTTTAACACGAGTAGCATAATAGGTTAGGTTTAGGATTTTGAGTTTAATTATTGGTTGACTTGTAACTGTGTTCATAATTCCAAGGCCCAAAAAATGATTCAATGCTTTATTAATTTAAAACTTAATATATAAATTTATTTTTCACATGAAATTATACTCGGTACAGTTCGGTATTTTTTTGGTTTATTTTCACAAAATAAAAAACCTACTCTAATTATCGGTACGGTTATACATTTATATAAAAACCTTCGGTGTTATTAAAAGAAACCTAAAAATCGGTTTGATACGGTTCGGTCGGTTTAGTTGGTTTTTAAATATCCATCGACACCCCTACGTAAAACTTAAACGGTTCTTTCTCATATTATAGGAGATGAAGCTCATTTTGCTATTTTTTTTTTTGGGTATTATTATCTAATCCTTGAAGAACTTGACCTTCTCTGCTCAAAGACCATGGATCCTCAACCCTATGAATTTGAAACCACTATTCCACCCAAACCCCCAGATATTATACATGAAAAACTCATACAAAATGAATGGAAGAACAAATTTTCCTTCAAGGATATGTTAACTGCCTCTAACCCAACGAAATTTGCCCCAAATATGGGTCAGGCCGACATGGACCTGATAACACCCCCCCCCTCCCCCCCCCACACACAAGAAGAAACGTTCGAGCATGCATTAATCCCCAACGCACGGGGCATTAAAAGAATATCGTTAACTGAAGAAGACAGACAATGAATTTATGAGCCATGGAAATGCTCTATCATAGTTAAGTTGGTGGGGAAACGCATGCTACACCATTATTTAAAAAAAAGATCCAAGAATTATGGAGGCCAACGAAAGACTTCTCACTAATTGATCTTGGAGAAGATTACTATATTATCAAATTTAAAAAAAAAAGAATATGGATAAAGCTATCCACCAAGGACCATGGTTCATCAATGGCCACTTCCTATCCATTTCAAGATGGAAACCAAATTTTGTGGCTACAAATAAAAAGTTAAGTACCTCGATAATATGGATTAGACTCCCTCAATTGCCAACGAAATTTTATGATGGCAAAATCCTTGAAAGGATTGTGAATGCAATCGGACGCCTGCTTAAAATTGATGTTTGTACATCAACTACACTAAGGGGTCGCTATGCAAGAATCTGTGGGGAAAACTCCCTAGAAATTCCAGTACAACCTTTCCTATATGTTAGCCACCATAAACAATATATTCATTACGAGGGAGAAAACTTCTTTTATAAAAATTGTGGCAGACTTGGACACACATTGGGACAGTGTGGTTATATTCACAAAACAAACATGGGTAACAAGTATCCAATGAAGGAACAACCTACTACAACAATGGAAGATTCAGAAGCAGAATGGAAAATTGTCTTCTTCAATAAAGGAAGAAAACAAGGAGCAAAAAATACCCCCACAATAGAACAATAATCCAGCCAAAAATATCAATGGCCCAGGTATCTCCGTTAATCTGTTCAATGCCAGTACATGCAAGTATTTGGATATCCAAATGTTACAATACAGATCTAAAGAACCCATCAAATCCACACCCCCTACAAATGCTAAAAATCCGGCCACCATGGTTAAGGAGCAAACCACAATTCCTATTGAAAATCATTTCTCTCTCCTGAATACTAAGCATACGGTTTTACAAGAAACCACTAATGTTAATACTAATAACATATTAAAAATCAATAATAGCCATGCAGGTGAACACTTGTCCACTCAAAATAAGGACATTAACATGCTGGACCCCAACGTGTCATATACTAAACTTAACAAAAAAAGAAGAAAACAGTGTCATGCAAATTTTCACCCAAAAGGACGAAACTAACCCTCCTACTAATAATAACTCTACTACAACTATTAACACTCTTAAACGAAAATCTGGCTATAATCATGAGTTAACCGAAGGGAATAAACAAAATCTATTCCCTAGATATGACAATATACTCCCCCAGAGCATGTTGGCCAAATGGCAACTAATGAAAACAAAAACAAACAAATGGTCGTCACCTTAGAAGACCAAAAGGATACTAAGGATCTTCCTATAAAACAAGACATTGAGCAATCAAAATCCATGCACTTGGAAAGCCCAATCATTACCCTATCCCCCAATCCCTCCCACTCTGCCAGTAGCACCAATCTCACGCCTGCCACCAGTTTATTAAATACTCAGTCCCTTATTTAAAGATGCCAAGGCTTCCATCAACCCTAAGAAGAAGGAACAAACTTGTTCAAATCTTACACCAACATTGAACTCGAACAATGAAGAACTTGCCACCCTTCCTCCCACTAGAAAACTCTCAGATTGTCTATGCCCAACCTCCACAAGCACAGGACTACCACCCTGCCTCGTGGATGGAATTAGGTCTAATGGGACATGCAATCTCTTTCAATGTTCAAATCAACGGCCAAGAAGCAATAGTGATACTCCACAACACACATTACCTAGCCCAACTAGTAACGGAGGAAATGAGGCTAGCCAAGAACAACTACCTAAATCAAGTATGGTTGAACAACATTCTTCAACTACTGACACCTTCGATGAACCCACAAATGACGCATGTAATGAGGAATAAATGGAACATGCTACCTCAGTTCAATCCAATCAACCCACATAATGCCCCCTTAGACTTGCCATTCTTCTCGATAAAAATGTACTCTCAACTCAATCCCATATTCTTGCCATGGGAGATCACTCAGGAAAACTAGGAACAAACAATCCCTCCAATGTATCATCAAGCATCCCCACCACAAAATCATGCAGATCAAGTGCTAGGGCCAGTAGAAGCAGCGATGGAGGAGGAAGACGAACCTATCAACCTAGGCTTAGAGCGAGTCCTAAAGTTCTCAAATCTCGACGGGATAAAGGTGTTTCTCTTCATGAATATGCACGAGAAGAGACATGTGCTCAATTTCCCACTGGCACTCTTCAAATACTCGATGGATATCAGACCACCTCAGGATCTAACAGTGGGAAACAGAGCCATGATTCTAGTGCTATTACTGAGAAGGAATCCTGTCTTTCTAGGGGGAGTAAGGGAGAACGGGGAACCAGGAAACTCAAACATTGATATCTCTATGAATCGTCCAACAAATTTCATTATATGGAACATAAGGGGTGGGAACAATGACAACTTTAGGAGGGAATTTTAGGTAAAAGATAGATACGCATAGGCCTTACATGGTGACCTTATTAGAAACAAGAATGGGAATCATGCTGATATGCTCAACGACTTTGGGTTTACGGAGATGATAGAGGTGCCAGCGGAAGGCTAGTTAGGAGGTATGGTTGTGATATGGAACAATGAAGTGGTCAGTGTTCAAAATGCAGTCCTTAGGAATCAAGAAATCAATGCAACTATAGAGGTACTACTTATTCGTAAAACATGGCTTTATTCTTCAATTTATGCTAGTACTGATGTTCATAATAAAAATTTGATGTGGGAAAACCTATAAATATTAACAAAACCTATAAAGGGCCTTGGATGGTAGGGGGATTTTAATGATATTCTAACCTCTAATGAAAAATTTGGTGAAAAACCGATTAAAGATAGTAGAGTTAGGTACATTTGGTCTAAGATTAACAGTTGTAACTTACTCGACCTAGGCTTTAAAGGGTGTAAGTATACGTGGTCTAATATCATACATAAGAATAAGGGGCTTATAATGGAAAGATTATATAAGATATTAGGGAATAAGGAATGGATTGAACTTTTTCCAAAAAGCTCTATAATCCACTTACCCAAGACTTACTCAGACCATAATCATATACTAGTTGAATTAATTCCAAAAAATAGGTTAACTCATAATATACTATTTATGCTCGAGACCTTCTAGTGCAAACATCCAGAATTCCAATCAATTGTAGAAAAATTAGTATGGATCAGATTATTTTAAAGCTAGCCTAAACTTTGTGGAAAAATTAAAACCTTGGAAAAATAATACCTTTGGTAACATCATGGGAAAAAAGAGAAAATTACTTGTTAGACTTCAAGGAATCCAGAATTCCAGTAGCTATACTACTAGTAATTTCCTTCGTACACTGGAAAATGATTTAAAAAAGGAATACAATGATATCCAAAAAATTGAAGAAGACTATTGGAAATTAAGGTCTAGAATCTCGTGGTTAAATAAGGGTGACACTAACACAAAAAAAATTCATATGTCGGCCACTAATAGAAAAAAGAAGAAACAAAATAAATTTCTTTAAGGATGATACCGGAAATTGGATCAATGAACACCATCTTATTATACCACATGTGCTCAATTATTTCAAAACAACATTCACTACATCTCACTCCCTAACTAGTTGGATTAGTCCACTAGGAAACTCCTCTACTCGTACTAATGTAGATCTAAACTTTTTAAATAGCCACCTGCTAGATATTGAAATTAAAAGGGCCATATATTCCTTTAAACCTTTCAAAGCCCCAGGGCCGGATGCCCCCCACTCCATCTTTTTCCAAAAATACTGAAAAACTATAGGGCATTCGGTAACAAATCTTTGTCATGACATTTTTAGAAATCAGAAAATCCCTAAAAACATTAATTGAACCTATTTGTGCCTTATCCCCAAAATCACTAATGCTAACAACATTAGAAATTTCAGACCAATTGGGCTTTGCAATACTATCTACAAGTTAATTAAAAAAATTCTAGCAAATCGACTAAAACCATTCCTTGAGCAATTGATTAGCCCCTTCTAGGCAAGTTTCATGATAAATAGAAGAGCATCTGATAATGCAATCATCATCCAAGAACTTGTTTCCAATTTAAAAAAAGATAAAAGGCAAACATGGCCAAATGTTATTAAAAATTGATCTAGAAAAGGCATTTGACCGCTTGGAATGGTCCTTTGTTCGTCACACTCTAAAATACTTTCAATTCCCTCCCAAATTCTCTAAGCTTTTATTAAGTTGTATTTCAACAAGCAGTATAGCAATTTTAGTTAATGGCTCTGTCAAAAAATTCTTTGAGCCAAGTCAAGGCATTAGGCAAGGTGATCCCATTTCACCATATATCTTCATCCTTTGCTTGGAAATGCTAACAAGATATATAAAACATCAAGTAGATATTAGGAATTGGGATCCAATAACCATAGAAAAAAGATGCCCTAAGTTTTCTCACCTATTTTTTGTTGACAATCTTACTTTAATGGAAAACGTACGTAAATGATAAATCATGCCATGCCATTAGAAATGGTTTAAAACAGTTTTGTGCTCTATCATGCCAAAGCATCAACAGTGCTAAATCAAAGATCCTCTTTTCCAAAAACTGCTCTCCTTCTCTCATTAAAGATGTTACAACTAGACTAGGTATAACGAAATGTGACAACTTTGGTACATATATGGGATTCCCAATTTGAAGCAAATGCCCAAGGCCTAGAGACTTCCAATTCTTAATTGATAAAATGAGCACAAAACTAGCATCCTGGAAGTTGAAATTCATTAACTTAGCAGGAAGGACAACTCTATCCCACTCTTGCTTTAATTCAATCCTCAATCACTATATGCAGTACACCTTACTGCCCAAAAATATCCTTAACAAGATTGATAAAATTCAAAGAGATTTTATATGGGATAGCACATTAGAAAAAAGGAAAATTCATCTGGTTAAATGGTCTACACTATGCCAACCAAAATCCAATGGCGGCCTAGGTATCGATAATGCAATGACTAAGAATTTATGCACACTAGCTAGCCTAGTATGGAGAATTCTTACAAATTCTATAACCCCCTGGGCTAGATTAATCATCACCTCTTATGGAACTAGTGTTGCAAAAAACAAAAGCTCTTTCGTCTGGAAAAGTATTCAAAGGGGATAGAAATTATGCTCAAAGGGTATCACTTGGTCACCCCCATTACCATTCCAACATGAGCATATGGGAAACCAACTGGATACCTAATATAGGTAACCTTAGAAAAATAGTAACAGGTCCTCTCTCTATTAGGGATCACTCAATAAAAATAAGGGATATTTTTAATGGAAAAACTTGGAACCTTGATAGACTATCTTTCAACATCCCTTGTGACCTAAAGGAAAGTATCACTAAGACAAGAATTCGGCTTAGAGGCTCTACCAATGATATCCCAATTTGGTCTTTAAATACAAAAGGTATTTTCAAAACCAAGTCATGTTACACACTTATAGAACCCCCTCCAGACAATCACTTAGAATTTGAATGGATCTGGAACCTAAATTGCCCTAATAAAATTAAATTCTTCTTGTGGCAGTGTCTTCATGACAGGATATCATGCAGAAAATATCTCTTATAAATTGGTCTAAACATAGATCCCATCAGCCCTATATGTGAATGCCAAAGAAGAATCCATAATCCATATTTTCCTAGAATGCAAAGCCGTCAATTATTTCTGGGATAGTCTTGGGTGGAAAAATTATTGCAAAGAAAAGGAAAAGAATTGTCTCCTGCAAGTAAAGGACTTTAATTATCCTCTTAAAAATAATTATATTGATTGGAATTCCTTCTTCCCATTTGCCATCTGGCACATCTGGCTTAATAGAAATAACAACAATCAAAACAATATTGACAATTCTATTAATAATATTCATATTACTCAAAGAGCTTCTGAATTCAAGCTTCTCACAGAAAAGAGACTCAACACTCCTCCTAAAATTCCCATTAAGATTAAGTGGTACAAACCACTAAGAGGCTAGTTTAAACTTAACATAGATGCCAGTTTCAATAACCATAACCAAAAATGTGGCCTTGGAGGTGTATTTAGAAATACCAACGGGAAGTGGTTGGATTTGCAAAATCTACCCATGCTAACGGAGCACTAGAAGCAGAAATGAAGGCACTGAAAGAGGGACTCAAAACAACACAAGAATGGAGATTGTTCCCTCTTGAAATTGATACAGACTCCACGGAGGTAATCCATGCAACACAACAAGGTAATACATTATCATCTGGCAAAGAAGACCAAGGCTAAGGGAAAACAACATTTTGTACAACCCCCCCCCCCCTCTTTTGTTTAACTTACCTTACCCCCCCCCCTTTTATAAATTGTATTGTGAAAAGTATAAAGTCAGAACTCTATGTTTTTTGTTAAGTCTTTTTCTTTTGATCTTTGCAATATACTAGCAAGCTTAGGCAATCAATGTATCCTCAGAGACATAAACTATGAAGAATATGTACGAAACATTAAGTAGTTATTAATATATTATTTCCTGTTTGCTCAAAAAAAAAAACTCATTTAGCTAGCTTCGCTAAAGTAGAATAGAGGATCAAATACTCTTCCCTTAATATAAAGTTTTGTTTCTTCTACATTCTCAATATAGTTTCAAATAATTCCGATTGATGACTAGCTTTGACGCATGTAGTAGCTACTTTTTTTACCTGACCTAGAGATGGGCATATATCGGGTAAAATCGATAGCCCGAACCGAAAAAAGCTTATTGGGTTATAGGTATTGAGTTATTTAGTTAACGGTACGGTAACAGTTTTGTGTTATTTTACTATTATGTTATCGGTTCGGGTCTTGGTTTGCCCAATTTTTTAACGGTTTAACCGATAACCCAATAAACTTTATAAAAATACGATTTTACCCTTAGATATATAAATTTTTCCAGTTCTCTCCCAATTCTCTATCTAGTGTTCTAACCCTCCCAAATTTGTCATTCAACGCATAGAGAAACAATGTTCTAAGGTTTATAATATTCTTTGAGAGGGTTACAACAATCGAGAAAGTGTATCATATTCTTTATACAGTACATATTATCTTTCATTACTTCCTCTAATATAATCGAGGTTGAGTTATCTTATCGGCTAAACCGATAACCGAACCGATAACGATCCATAACCGATTAACTGATAACCGAAAACCAATATCTTATCGGTCCCATTATCGGTTTAGCATATTTATAATTCGATAAACGATATGCTAAACCGATAACATTCACAACCGAACCGAACCGACCGATGTCCATCCCTAACCTGACCAAACAATCTGAATGGAATGCCAGAGAAAATATCATACATGTGTATGTCACTTGAAACCTGCATCTTGCTTTAATCATAGATATCTATGGCCAGTGGTGAAGAAAAAAAAGTCAATATTTTGAACGCTCTTTGCCAGTGGGCTATGCAAAAGTGTTCAAAGTCTATGTTTAATCAATAACAAATAATATTTACCTTATACGTAGTATAATTTTTCGCCGACATAGTTTCGCCCATGTTTATGGCTAAAGCATGATGCAGGACTTAATCTAGGAAGATGTGCTCGGGGTAGAAGTTTTGTATAAATGAATCGCCATGCTATTAAGATTTTTATTTAAGTTCTTTTCTTTCTAAGAGGTAGAATAGAATAACACGATTGATATGTAATGATCATGTCTGTAATGCGATCATGGAAATGAAAGTTTTTATTCCAGGCGAACTTAAGCTAAGTCACGTACTTCTGAATTAATTCTTTTAGTAAATTATATACTCCCTCTGTTCCAATTAATGTTAACATGTTTGACTGGGCACGGAGTTTAAGAAAAAATAAAGACTTTTGAAATTTGTGGTCCTAATAAAATCAAAAAGGGGCACAAAGTATTTGTGTGGTTATAAAAGCTTCTCATTGAAGGCGGAGAATTGTAAGTTTAAGCTAAATTGTTTTCAAATTTCAAAAAGAGGTCATTCTTTTTTAAACGGATCAAAAAGGAAGTAGGTTCACATATACTGGAACGGAGGGAGTAGTCTTTCCTACGTATCCAAAAAAATTGAAAACAAATAGACACTATCATTGTGAAAATCTTGCTAGTTATTGACTACACAAGAAAATGTTATATATCTGTCAATAACTAACCTTCTACTTTTGAAGGTGCAGTCTTCCACTTATAAAATCTGTGTTCTGTTTACTTCATTTGGTTGCTACACATGCATTCACTTTTAATATTTGACATTTTGGCTCATTTCCTTTTCCAACAATGCTTCTCTTAAATCTTCCTTAATCAGGTGCCAATTTGTTGATCACTGCCTGAGATTCATTTGTTCCGCGAAGTCCTCAGTTTTGGCGCGTCACTCTTTTTTGTCTTCAGAATCTGTTAAGACCTGATGCTTCTCGGGCGATTTGGGAGCCTCTTCACTTTTGGATGACTCCAATTTGTGTGCTGAAGTTGCGAAATCTTGATGTTTTTCGGATGTGCTCAGACACTCTTGATCACTTTTGTCAGGTGATTTCGGGACCTTATTTTCTGTTACAGGTCCTGGACTCCTTGTTTTAACTGCATTCTCACAATGTTTATTAGTTGATGAATCCGTTTTTTCCACAACATTCTCTGGATTGACAGTTGACTCTATTTTGTTGTGTGAAGCTGCGGAATCATTCTGACTCTTCGATAAGTCAGAAGACCGCTCTTCATTATGTGACAAGTCCATTGAACAATCTTTCTTGGTAGATAGATCAGTGCTATCCTCTTTTTCGCCGTTCAACTCAGCACCCTCTGCATTGACCTCTGTATCTTCCTCAACTTCTAAAGGTCCAAGCTTTGCATCAATACTTTTGATCGCAACAGTTAATGATCTTGCATCACGAGCAGTTGCCAGCCGTCCAGGTGATGATGCCTGTTTTTTGAAGAAAAGAAGATACAGTCAAACCTCTCTATAACAGCCTTGTTTGTTGCAGAATTTTTTGATTATTATAGCGAAGTACTGTATTAGAGAACACATATTATAACATAATTGGTTCCAAAAGAAACTTGGCTTTTATAGTGAACGGTTGTTATCAAGCGATGTTGTTATAGAGAGGTATGACAACCACATCAAGAGCTATACATTTCCTATGTGTCGTCGAAGATTTAAGTTCCAACGATAAACAGCAGTAAAATATTACTATATCCAGAGAAAGACATTAGGGGCACCAATAAATAACTTACCTCCAACAACTGTTCAGTCCTTTTTTTCAAAGCCTCAAAAGATGCTTCCTTGTGAATAAGTTTTAAGATGCAGATTAAGTGCGACTGCAGATTTTCGAGACGATGGTTGTCTGTTGTGCATTGAGGAATAGTAGATACACATCCAACTGGATAGAAAGGGCAGTTAACAAGCTTCATTGGACATACAGTAATACAATGCCTGTCCATTTCGCGCCTCATGAGCGTTTCTGGGCATTTCTGCTCACATTGAAGTATTTTAAAAGGACAAGTCGAGTCGTGCTGTTTCAGCTGAGCTGCACTAAATTGCACGTTACATCCCTCATTTTCACAGTTCAATTCCCTGAAACTGCACGACGCGATATGTTCAGAGAGCTCTTCTTCAGATTTAAACTTCAGATTGCAGTGATAAGTGTTCTTGAAGTCGATATTTCTGATCAACGCTTGCGCCACTGCTATCCGCCTTCCCATCAACCAAAAGCCGTTTACTTCCATTTCTTGCACGAAATCGTCTATCCTTTCCTCTCTCCTCTCGCTTAGTAGCCACGCTGATACTCTGCTGAAAAAGTTCCTCTTAGACCGTGCAAAATCATCGATAAAATCTGATATAATATCATGAGGATTATCCGACAGTACTTCAGTAACCACGTCACCTTCTAAGACAACAGACTCAGCGACAAACATCTCGCTTCTCAGGACAAGATAGTCCACCATTTCTCTTCTAATATTAACAGCAACAGAAGCTGGGCTATTCAATAGACCGCCAGTCGTGTTGTCAATACAGGCAGAGGCTAATCCTGGAAGGAATTCGTCCGCTACCTTTTGAACCATTTCAGCATCAAATAGATTACACCGGAAGTGCGGACTATCCTCTTTCGCTTCCTCAATTTCTGCTGGTTTAATTTCATCCACTTCCGCTAATTTCACATCTTCAAGTGCTGCTGCTTTGATTTTCCCTTCATCTGTAGGGGGATCCATGTTCAAAGAAGTTTCCAACATGTCCACAAAGACGATAAACTGCACTATCGATGACACATTATGATTAGTACCGCAGATACTGAAAATATATATATAAAAGAACCACCCTTAAAACAAAAAGAACAATTCAAAAGCATGGCATAGTGATCTCGGCCGGTGAAATGAATAACCATCAGCAAATATGACTGGAGAAGAAACACCAATATCACTGAGGAAATGAAAATTTCCAATTCATTGCAATATTTTCATATTCTCAGTAAATAAAGAATGAGACCAAACAACAAATACAAAAGCAACTAAAAGCAAGAGACCATAAGTCATTTTCCTTGATGATATATACTAAATCAAAAGAAAATGTTATCCTCTTAAAAATCTAACATACTTGAAACCAGCATAAACAACAACAACAATAACAACCCAGTGGAATCCCACAAGTAAGGTCTGAGGAGGGTAATGTGTACGCAGACTTACCCCTATCCTGGGAGGTAGAGAGGATGTTTTCGAAAGACCCTCGGCTCGAGAGGAAGAATAGAAATAAGTAAATATCAACAACATGAAGATAATGATTAGTTCTCTCTATAACAGCATTCCTTTATAACAACACTTCACTATAAAAGCTAAGTTTTTCCAGAACCAATTTTTATGTTATGTTATAATATATGTTCTCTGTAACATCCAAAAATATTCGGAACAAACGAGGTTGTTATAGAGAGGTTTGTAATTGAAACCAGCATGAAGATGACAATTATTTTCACATTTTAAAACTGAATGTCATGGTTTCTACACTGGCAGTACAAAGTTGATGTTCTTTTTCTAAGAATGGAATACTTGTTTATGCTTCATAACTCAGAGAGCCAAATGGATTCTCTTGATATGAAAGGAATGCAATATTTCATAACTGGCTCGGTCATTTGGCCGCGGAAAGTGCTAGCTATAGACTGGCTAATCCAACAGAAAAATAACTGAGATAAATACTCCTAGCTGCAATAAACCATAATACTAAAATGGCGCAAAACCACTAAAACTTCAACAAATAGTTCATAATTTCAAAAGTATCATTTGGTCACTGACAACAAGTATAAAAATTGAACCCATCAAATTTAACTCCGGCTCTACCTTTGCTTCCAAACCGGTGATACGGCTATATGAGAGTTTTCTGAATTTCGGTGTTTTTTCCTGTTTTAATCATTTTCCTTAAAATCAAATTAGGCAATTGCATCACATCTTCTCTCAGGTATTTACCATGTTGAAATTATTTATTTTACCTCCATTAGATGAAAGAAAAGTGATACTAGTAAGTACACAACAGGAGCGAATATAGCCTTTCGGCTATAGGTTCAACTGAACTCATAACTTTCAACACAAAGTATGAATTTAGATGTAAAAACCTACTATAATTTCAATAATATTAGATTTGACGAAGTATGAAATTAGATGTAAAAACCTACTATAACTTCAATAATATCAGATTAGAAGCTATAGTTGTAACAGTACAATGAGCGCAATCCTAAAAATCTTAAAAGTTGAACTCATTAAATTTAAATCCTGGATCCGCCTCTGATACACAATATTAATCCACACCGAACATTTCCAAGTTTAGACATAATAAACCAAAGAATCCAACGCCACACCATCAAAATTTTGTAAGCAATCACAAACTGAGCATTAAAAGAATCATGCCATAACATTTGTTATGTACTACAATATCGCCCGCAGAGAGAAAGGGAGAGAAAGGGAGCCTTGGCGTAACTGATAAAGTTGTTGCCATGTAACCAGGAGGTCACGGGTTCGAGCCGTGGAAACAGCCTCTTGCAAAATACAGGGTAAGAGCTGCGTACAATAGACTCTTGTGGTCCGGCCCTTCCAGAAACCGCGCATAGCGAGAGCTTAGTGCAACGAATTGTCCGTAGAGAGAAAGGGAGAGAGAGATCACCTCTAGCCTTTCGTTTGTAAGATTGGATCAGACGTGAAAATCTTGGAATCCATTAAATCGGTGTCAATTCATACCTATATATAACTAGACATCCAGATTCCAAAAATGAGCTCAAATTACTTTCATGAAAAGCTAAATTGCAAACAGAAAGGCATTAAAAATGTGAAGTTAAAGACAACAAATTTTGTTTGAAAAAAACATAAATAGTATAAAAGATTTCAGGAATAACATTGAATACCTCGAAATCTTGTGGATCACCTGCTTTTTATTGTTGCCTATTGTTTCAGTTGGCTATAACCGTTAAGGTGAAAAGTAGAGACAATTCTGTTCCGGCCCCTCAAGTTTCTTAGGAGTTACTACTTCCTACACATTTGAAAAGATATGGTTAAACTACTTACTTCCTTTTACGGAAAAGGGCCAAAAATGTCCCTAATTAACGTTAAGGACATTTATAAACTAAAAGGTTAACGGAGGGCGTTGGTGAGCCATATTCAATTCATTAGGGACATTTTTAGCCCTTTTTCATTTTGTTTATGGAAAACAGCAATTTAAATCTATGCACGGCTTAGGTGGTTTGGGCAAGTGAGGAGGAGGAGCACAGACGTGGGAGGTGTGAGAGGTTGACATTGGTGGAGAAAGGTGATTAGGTAAGACATGGCAGCTTCAGTTGACCGAGAACATTGACCCTTGAAGGAAGGTATGGAGATCGAGGATTAAGGTAGTAGGGGAGGTAGTCTAGAGTGTTCATAATATAGTAGTATTGGCACGCAGTCTCGCTTTCTGTTGGCGGTAGGTTTTATGAATAACCGTTATTTTCTTGCATTGTTGATCACCTTACTATCTTGTTATTTTTATTTTGCTTTTATAATATGCTTTTTGGTATTGTCCCTTCTTATCTATATTTTTATTAATGTGATGCTTATGTTTTTCTGAGCCGAGGATATATTGTAGGTCTGCGTACACACTACCCTCTCAGACTCCATGGTGTAAGATATTACTGGATATGTTGTTGTTATTGTTGGTCGGCATCAGGAAGGCGATGGGCAGTTAGGTTGAATTATGAAAACTTAAATTTGGATCTAGAAATTCAAACCAAATAAGCTCGGTTGGTTTGGGGTATTTAGAGCTTGCTGGTTTCGATTAATCAGTTTGGGCAGCTTGATCGGTGCTCTAAGCTCCCGCGATGCGACCACATCAAACCTCTATGTTTGGTGCGATGCCTCTTCTAAATATGCAAACAATATGATTTCCAAGTAATAAAAGAGGCAATAGTAACTGTGAAATAAAGAAGGAAAATTATAAGCTATGTACATTTATACGTAGTTCATTACAAAAATTAGTCATTTGATCAAATATTATTAATATTAGCCAATAAGCTATTTGTTGCAAAAAATATTAAATTTTTGCTTTGTTTTGAATGGGTGTTATTAGAAAGATGGGGTATAACTTAAGGAGCTTGAATCTCAGTTTTAGGATGATTTGGTGAAGTTCTGAGGTGGTTTGAATGAAAATTCGAAGTAAAAAATGATATGTGTATCACGCTGTGTATCATTTGTGTATCACATATGTATCATATTTGTATCAATTGTGTATCGCATGTATATCCATGTATCCTTGTGTGTGATATACATGCGTGATACATGTGTCGCAGAAGAATTTGTTGAACTTGATTTAACTACGAATTTTGATACAAAACTAGTCCAAATCACCTCCAATCTTCCTCAAATTTTGTATATATTGACTTATCTATATATTTTCAATGAATTTCAACTATACCCATTGAAAAAATTCTTTTTTGGTTTAGATTTTTGGAACATTGTATATTTTTTTTTTTTTTGTTCATCACCTTAGTTGCTACCTCATCCATGAAATCTCTTTTCCGTCTTGTATCTAATGTTGCTAATCACGCTTAAAAATATGGAAGGTGATTTTTGCATGTGATTCTTTGAGAGAAAGAACCCTATTTATTTGGTTTTTCAATTTTTGTTGGCTAGTTATGGTAAGTTTGTGATTAATGGCTAGAGGTTGGTAAGTTGAGATTTATTTGGGACATTTGTGTAAGTTTCCAAATAAAGAAAGAACGTCCATTGAATTATTGTTTACGGATAAAACCGGGAATCATGTTACCCCCGACCCCCCAATAGAGGAACGAGAGGGAAGCATGATCCGGCGCAACCTCGAGCCAAGTCGAAGGGTCCCTCGTTTCGGAGCTCAGGGGAATTCACGGTCCATGTAGGATCGGGCACGGCTAAAACGACGGATCCTAACCAAATGAAGTTTCGAAACAAGGAAAAAGAGAAACGATTGAGCATGACAAGCAGGGAGTAGTAATATCCCCTCAACTGGATATTACAGGACAAATTTCGTTCGGTATCAACTGTGGATCGGCATTTACCGGAAAAAGAAGATTTTTATCGTTTTAGACTTTATACTAGGATTGAAATTCCTATAGTATATAAAGAGGAGAACTTTTTCATTCTAGGCCACTATTGACACGCATATTAAAGCAATAAAAATTTATTTTTATCTCCTAGCTATTATTAAAAGTATTCTTCAGTTACTCTCTTCTTTAGTTGCAACCGAGCCCATATCGAGGGTTCGATCTAGGCCAGGTTTCAGCGTTCAACTTAAGATCAGGCTTGATTGTTCTATCGCGATTGATTTGATCATTCATTCTCCCTTTAATTTAATTTTTTATTGTTCTCATATCATTCATATTGAATTAATTCATACATCCTTTAAACCACGTACAAATTTAATCGTTGCTCATTTTTAAGGGTAAACAATTACTAAATGAAGAACGATACAATGCAATAACAATAACTGTGCTCGAGTCCCAAACAAGTTAAGATCGATTACATAAATCTCACTAATCCGTTTAAGCTCTAACTAGTGTTATCAATAAACCCTAAACCCTAAGAACGCTACAATGCAAGCATCATAAATATAATGCCCTTGAAACACCTAGTACCACTTTTTATTCCCAAAAAACAAAAGGCAGAAAAGGATTAGTGAACTAATTAAGTGTCATGAAATGGCACTTAATTAATTAACAAGACCTAGTGCAAAAACACTTTCTTTGCCAGCCAATGCAGTCCCCGCCGGTGAAACCTTCGCCACGGCACACCTCAGCGCAGTTATGGTCACCTAGGCAAGGCCCTTTGTACTTATGGCTTTGCGAGATGCACACTCTTCCCTCCACTTGTGGGATTGCCATTTCTGCACCCATAAAAATAAAATATGTAAAAAAAATTATTTTTTTTTAAAATTGAGATCGATATGCAAAATTGCAAGTTAATTTCATCGTATAGTCAAGGCAAAAGACATAGTTTACCCATCGACCTTGCGGCTAAATCCCTATTACACACTTCTTGTTCACGAAAAATTGAAACAGGCTAAAAGGTTGAGTATGTAAAAAGTGTCCCGTGAAGTAGAGATAGGAATTTCGCTGTAAACTATGTAATTTGCCTGTGGTCGATTAACTTTCACCATCTATAATAATAAAGTTACAAAATTATCATTAAGTAATTGAACTTTATTTAATATAATAGTAAAGTCACAAAAAATTTTACTTGTTATAATAGTAAAGTCATAAAGCTATTCTTTGTCATAGTATAAAATAATTGAATTTTACCCACTATAACAATAAAATCACTAAAGTTTACCAACTATATAACAACAAAATTAACCCCACTAGGGAATGTGACTTTACTATTATAGCAAGTAAAATGACCAAGAATTAGCCTTTATATCGACATTAAAATGGACAAATTTGGAACTATATTAGTAGTAAAAAAAAAGATGGATTAGGTTTAAATATCATAAGAGTCACAATATGGGATAATTCAAAATAATAAAAGACAGTATATAACAAAAAATTTAAAGTAAGATTATAAACATTATTCCTAAATGTGTTCTAAATATCAATTCACGTAAAAGATCGAGAAAGACGATATAGGGACTTACGTGAGGCGAACAAAATGAGAAAGCAAAACAAAAGACCAGAAATTTTTCTCTCCATATTTTTCACTGACTCTGTAAATAAACTCACACTGATTTCTTTCGAATTATTCGAATGTGACAAATGAAGATCACTATAAATAGAGAAATGGAAGCATCAGTGGCATAATGTTACTGTCCTCAGTGTAGTAAAAAAAGGACAAATTTACTCTTTAGATTATTACGAAGAATTATCCCAAGTAGCTGTCCATCCAACCTTTTAAATTAAAAATAGCCGGTGGAGGTATAATATATGCATAATTTATGTATTATATATGTATAATTATGTATAGACATTATATAATCTATGTATATGGCTAGAAAAAGTGAACAGTAAGTATGACCGACTATACCTTTAAAGATACGGATCAATATCTCGAAAAAATGGAAGTGCATGGTATCATTTCGTGCACAAAAATTTGAAATTTTATTTGTCCATTTTCGGTGAATGCTAAAACTATCTATATAATTAAGGAATTTTTATAAAAATAGTCGGTCATATTTATTATTTGATTTTTTTCTAATCATATATATAGATTATACACTTGATTATACACATGTAATACATAAGTTATGCATATATTATATATTCGCTGGCTATTTTTAATTTAAGTGGTTGGGTGGTCGGTTAGGGTTAGTTCTTCTATAATTAAATGGCTTATAAATTAAGTATAAATAAATCTTTATAATACATACTAATTGATAATTTAATAAAATTGGATGACTAACGTACTATTACAAACTAAACTAAACTACTGGGGTAAATAACGGGGCATTTGCATCCGTACTCGTTTTTTGCGTCACGTTTTAATTTATACCCGTTTTGAAGAAAAAATTGCAAGCGTACCCGCTTATTCAAATAACTTCAGCATACGGGGCTGAAGTAGCAAAGGCAATCACGCAAAACTTCAGCATTCTAGTAGAGGGGCTGAAGTTTTTGTTTTGTAACTAGCGAACTTCAGCTCTAGAGCTGAAGTCTTTGTCTTTGTAACAGGGGAACTTCAGCTCTAGAGCTGAAGTTTTTGTCTTTGTAATTGGGGAACTTCAGTTCAGCGAGGAAAAGAGATTGAAGTTATTTAAAAAGTGGGTACAAGTTAAAAGTTTTTAAAAAAAATGAGTATAGATTAAATTTGGTCGCCCCGTACAATTTTTACGTAAAAAACATTTACATTGTAAGTTTATGTATATATATAACTTAATTCCTTTCGCAAACAATGCTTTCAATTTGTGTTCTTGATCACAATAATTTAACTATAAATAATCCTTCACTATAATTTCCACACAAGTAGTATGTGAACCAAACGGCCACCGTCAAAGGATGTGGTGCAGTGAATATAATGTGACTGTTCTTCCCTTAATTAATCAGAAGTCTGGGTTCGAGTTCTGGGTATGGAAAAAATTCTTGGTAGAGAGCGCTTCTCTCGAATGGAACCCTACGCAGCAAGAATCCGAATATAGTCGTGCTCCAATACGAATACCGGACATCGGGTAGAAATACGAACACAGACTTCCTAGCTGGCTGGCTGACTATGTTTTAGTATTCAGAGGAGGAATCACGTGACAGCGCAAAACTAAGCATTAATGAAAATTAAATCCGACATAATATACGGTTTATATTAGTTTAAAAGCAGACAAATCAAATTAAATTAAAACCAGACAAGAGTGCACCAGTGATCGATGCATTGGAAGATGAAAGGGCGTGCATGGACGGCTACGACTCGAAAACCAAACCAGATCTATGGGTTGTTGGTTGGATATTATAATGGCGATTGAAATTATATTTACTGTCAGTAATTCAGTATGAATAATTTAATATGTCGCGAGTGTAATTTAATCTGTTATAATATATTGCTTTCTAAGTTATACTCCTTCCGATCCACAATGAGTGAATTGTTTGGTCTTTTTTGTGGTCCAAAATAAGTGGGTTTTTTCAGATTTCAAGAATGAATTATAATTATTTTTTTTCTACATTGCCCTTAGAGTAAATTTTTATGTGTTAGGAGTGCTTATGTGAAGAGATAATAAAGGTTAATATGGTTAATTTTATTCCTAATTAATATTAAAAGGTAGATTTTTTAATCTGTGATAAAAAACAACCAAAAAGTCACTTATTGTGGACTGGAGGGAGTAATACTTTTTGCATCACCAGTGCATAGAACTTAGATTCATATTAAATTTTAAGCTAAAAAAGGGCAGTCTGGTGCTCAAGACATTTCATATTTACGCATGGTCCTAGGAAGGACCGCACCCAGTGGCGGACGCAAATGGTGGCAAGCGGGTTCAACTAAACCTGCTTCGTCAAAAAAAAAAAATTGTGTATATGTATAAATTACTATTAAAGCCGCGTAATTTTGTATAAATATTTTATTTGAACCTACTTGACAACTACTATTTTACGACTAAAGTTATGTACTTCTAAGATTGAACTCACTTGCACAAAATCCTGGATCCGCCACTAATCGCACACAAAGTAATGGATTCCGGGATATATAAGAGCCAAAAGTTAAGATTATAAATTTAAATCCTGAATGTCTCTGACTTCATGTTAGCAATATGGGTACTTGTATATGATTTTTACTGATTTAGGGCAACAATTCCATCATCAGCTGATACTTTAGTAGATTCTCTTACTTTCATAGAAAACTATTAACTGCAAAATAAAAAAGGAAAAATCATAAGATATCAAAATTTGAAGGGGAGTCTTGGCTGGTAAAGTTGTTGCCATATAACCAGGAGGTAAAGGGTTCGAGCTGTGGAAACAGTCTTTTGCAGAAATATAAGGTAAGGTTGCTTTACAATAGACCCTTATGGTATGGCCCTTTCCCAAACCCGGCACATAACGGGGCCTTAGTTTGATATCTTATCTTTTTTCGTAAGATATCAAACTTCACCAGGAAAGCATATGGAGACCCCTCTATCCCTCTTTTTGATTTCATGTCTCTGTTGTCTGGCATAAAGAACTCTCTCAAAAATTTTGTCTGTGGAGTATGCAGCATATGGAGTTGTGGAACAACTACAGTATTTTTATGCATTTTCCCTCTATGTTTAAAATTTAGATATGTGATCGACTCATTTACTTCTATTATATTAATTACCACAATTGAAGTTCTGGTTCTTATTTATAGTGATAACGATAAATTTGCCTTCTTGATCATGTTTACGGTCTACTCCCTCTGGTCTATTTTAATTAATTTTTTATTATGTACTCACCTTTTAACATTAATTAACAATAAAAATGATCATATTAACCTTAATTTGGTTCATTGAAAATATAACAAATACTTTTAGGCTCTTTACTCCAAGGGCAGCTTTGAAAAAAGAAGTTAATTTCTTCTTGATATCTGAAAAAACCCAATATTATGGACCACAAGAAAAAGCCAAAAAATTAATTAAAGTGGACCGGAGGAGTAACATTCTAGGGACTTTGTGCTTACTTTTTAAATGTTACTTGCAATGGATTGCATTAACTTGATACTCATACCTTGTCTAATGGTATAAAAATACGATGAACATCAATCGAATGTGTGATAAAGAGCTTAGAACAATCACCTAACAACAGCTCATCAATATATTTTGGTTTTCCCTTTCCCTTTTATCAGTTCAATTCAATTCATTTTCAAGGATCAAGCATTTACCTCTTCTTTTTAAAGCTTTCTTGACATTTATGCCTACTTTAGCTTATCCCGTTAATTCATAAACTTGGATTACTCATACTAAAAATTATAGTAACTTCCACTACTATAACCCTATGTAAAATGTATAGTCGAGTGGAATTCCCTTCTCATCATAATCACCTAGACAAACTACTGCCACAGCTGCCTACTCAGCCAGATTCATATTATGTTTCCTCTTTGATTAGGGAGAGGACGACGACGACAACAACCACAACAACAAACCCAATGTAATCCCACAGGTGGAAATTCATGGCCGTTGCCGGGGATATAATGACCTTAAAAAAAGAGAAAGGTGTCTCCTTCAAGTGACACTGCCCCCCTATTCTAAACAAACACCGTGGCGATAATATACAGATTTTAATGTGTAGTGTGCTTTATGGCATCGGCAATATTGACAAAAAGAAGCCATAAGAACCCAACCTAGCATTCACAAAAAAAACGGTGAAATGCTTGTTCAACCCAAACAAACACTTGATATTTTATTTATCCTGTCAGAATAGATTACATATAGCAAATTCCACGAGTTTGATGATCCTAATTCCTGTTGAGCCTCCAATTTCGCTAAAGAATATGGTTAAAGAATGAAGTGGAAAACCAAACATTGAGCACACCCAACATTTTCATTTCTCTTCCTATCACAACCAAATGCACGGGAGAATTATGAAGTGAGGGATGTCAGAATTGAGTTAGCAACTTTGGTTGCACTCAACATGACTGCAAAGGGCTCCAAAAAGGCGGCTTCCTCTTGCACTGCTCATGGATCTGCCTGTGTACAACCTGCTCCTCCACAGCTAGTAGCATGAGCCAAAATGCAATTAATGGCCATGATTTCTACATCAACAATACTTTCCATATCTTTCTCATATACACGACCAGAGACCAAACAGCAAGCCATGCTGAAACATATAGCAAGATCACACCAGAGGCAACGAAGGTTCCAGCCCCTGATAAACTACAGAGTGGACAGTTACCGAGGTCAAATCACAATAAGATGAATTTCCAATAAGCATTCCCTGTTACTTCAACCATTAGCATGAGTTTAGAACACAATCGATACCTGCTATCTCTGGTAACCAGGAGGATGGTCAATGCAATCATCTGAGTGGCTGTTTTCCACTTCCCCAAGTTATTCACGGCAACAGCCTGGAAAATTCATTACTTATTGCTGTGGTAATTAAATCATGAAGTGGATTACTCTAAAGTAAACAATAATAGGTTAATCATGAACCTCTGAAAGTTTACCACCCTGAGAAGCTGCCCATTCTCTAACTGCAGACATGGTTATCTACAAAAAGATGTGCAAAATGAATAAACGATCAGTGTTCATCGCTCGTCCATATGGAGAATGAACCAAAAATCAGTTAAAAAGGTATTAGCCGCCTATGTTGCTCGGACTCTCCAAAAATGTGGCGGGATACATGTCGGATCCTCCAAAAATAGGAAGGATCCGACACGGGTGCGACTACATTTTGGAGAGTCCGTGCAACATAGTTAGCCGCACAAGGAAGAGCATCATATGATATATATTTATTGGAAAAGAAAGAAGAAATGAAAACTCCAGGTTAAATCTGGACTAATATATCTCAAAGAGTATCAGAATGCCGTATTCTAAGCAAAAAATCTGCATTGATTCCAAGGATTTGTAGGTCTTTCTAAACAACTTCCTTCTATGTGATTTTTTGGGTCTACCCCGTCCCCTTTTCACACCTTCATCCACCATGGTTTTACACCTACGGACCGGTGACCGGTGCATCTGTAGGTCAATGCATGACATGACCAAACCATCTCAAGTCCAAACCATCACAAGTGACATGAACTTATTCTATCCTCGATGTGTTCTACTTGCACCTTCTAGCGGATGTGATCATTTTAATCTTATCTAATCTTGTGTGACCACACATCCATCTTAGCATTCGCATTTCTATAACCCACATCTTGTGGATATGTTGAACTTTAGCCCAACATTCATTACCATATAACATATATGGTCTTATAGTTGAGAACTAACTTTTCACCTTGGTAGGCATCCTTCTATCACATAACACCCTGGTAGCACTTCTCCATTTCAACCATCCGGTTTTAATCCTATGAGTAACATCTTCATCTATCATTCCATTCTCTTGAAATAACGAGCCTAGATATATAAATTGTTTACATTTTGGCACTACAATTCCATCTAGTCTAACCGTAACTTTGCTCTTCTCATGCTAACTAAACTTGCACGGCATGTACTCAGTCTGTACTTCTACTTATCTTAAAACCCTTACTCTTTAAGGTGTTTCTCCCTAACTCAAGCTTTTGGTTGACACCCTCGCTAGTTTCGTCAATTAGCATAATATCATTAGCAAACAGAATACACCATGGGACCTCATCTTGTATTTTGTTGGTTAGCTCGTCCATAACTAGGGTTAATAAATAGGGGCTCAATGCAGAACCCTGGTGTAAACCCACTGTTATAAGAAACTCTTCTGTATCTCCCACTACTATTTGCATACTAGTGACTGCTCCTTCATACAGGTCCTTTATGACATTTATATATTTAATATGAACTTCTTCCTTCTCCATCACCTACCAAAGGACTTTTCCGGGTACTTTATCATATGATTTCTCTAGGTCAATGAACATCATGTGAATCTTTCTTCCTTACTCCTCTTAGCAAGAATATAGCCTCTGTTGTAGATCTGCCGGGCATAAGTCCAAATTGATTCTCTGTCACTCTTGTCGTGTTCCTAAGTCTACACTCTATCACTCTTTCCTAGAGTTGTGTTTAATGCCATGATAACTCGCACAACTTTGAATCAAAAAAGATAGAATAGCTTTCCCATCTCAATACGAATAAAAAAAAAGGCATAATATTTCATTAGGATAAATTAATTTTTATTTTTTCAATAAAATTAAAATTTACAATTTCATTAGGTGAAATAAGTTGTTTATGAGAATTTCTAGATAGATTTTCAAGCTTTCTCCGTCCGTTTTAGAAAATTAATTAGGTAATTTAATTTCTTCCACCCAAAGTAACAATATGGAAAACTTTTTCTTTCATGAACAAATGAAAATTTTTGACGTGGAAACTTTCTTTTTCATTTTGGAGATTTTTTCCCAAACTTCCTTTTTACCGGGAATTTAACTGGCACTTTTTATCTACCCCCATGTCTAACACGCTTGTATTAATTAGTGATAGCTTTTCAAATTCTGTCATTCTCATATAAAAAGGAGATTGGATCAAGTCACTCTCCATCACATCACCCTAAACCCTAAAAAATACCTCCTAGAAGAAGCGACGCGTAAGGCATCAGTGAGATAGCTCAAAAGTCCATGTCTCGGTGTTATTAGGAACATAATGGACGAAACCATGGAATTCCTCTTTGATCACAATCGCTGTGTCAACAATGAAACCTTGCAGGAGCAAGAATATGTTGTGTAGCATCCTTCTCCACCTCGACAATGCAGGCTAGTTCTATGCTTCTCTTAGATCCCTTGCACCAAGCATTGACTAGTTTATATTTAGTTCTAGTTTATTTGTTCTATTTGGGTAATGGTATTTTAATGTACTTCTGTTGATCGCTTTATTATATTATGTTTAGTTTCCATCATGGTTACTCAATGTCCCTCTTGTTGCTTATGCTCATATTTCCCATTAAAAGAAAAGAATTACATTAGGAAACATACAACAACAACAACAACCCAGTATAATCCCACAAGTGGGGTCTGGGGAGAGTAGTGTGTACGCAGACCTTACCCCTACCCTAGGGTAGAGAGGTTGTTTCCAATAGACCCTCGGCATCCTTCCCTCCAAGAACTCCTCACCTTGCTCTTGGGGTGACTCGAACTCACAACCTCTTGGTTGGAAGTGGAGGGCTGCTTACCATCAGAGCAACCCACATTAGGAAACATAACCGACTTAAAACGTGTTAAGTATATGTAACATCAATTAAATAACTTTATTTAATATGGGCTTCATAAATATAAAGTTTTAAGTTTTCTCCTTGTTCGTTTGTTACGAGACATAGTTCACTGATTCCCTCCCCCCCCCCCCCCCCCAAAAAAAAGTTCCACAACGTCCACCCCTCTTTCCAATCTAAGTTGATTAGCGCTAGTGCAATTCAGAGAAATTTATCCACCTGCATTACTTAAGAATATGATATTTCCTACTTTATTTAACAAAAATGAGATAGGGAAAGAAAAAATAGTTATAACCAAAATTTCATTTCAGCGGAAGGATATGAGCCGTAGCGTCATGGAACACTTGAAAAGTAGTGAACTGTAACCCCAGATTATGTGGGAAACTATAGCAAAGATATCATCTTTTGAACAACTAAAACTTATATGTGGTGAATGTACGCCTGAAAATAAGCTACTACTTCAGTAAGTTTCAAAAGTAATACTCCCTCTGTTCTAGTTTAGGTGAACATGTATCCTTTGGGTCAGTTCCAAAAAGAATGACTCCTTCTAAATTTGAAAACAATTTAGCTTAAACTTACAATTCAACCCTTAATGAGAAGCTTTTATAACCACACAAATACTCTGGACCTCTTTTTGACTTGTTTAGGACCACACATTCCAAAAGTCCTCATTTTTTCTTAAACTCCGTGACCAGTCAAACAGGTTCACATAAATTGAAAAGGAGGGAGTATTAACTACGTAACACAATTTACCTCATGATAGACAACATTTTCCTTTCCTTCCTTATAAGTTATAACACTGATTTGTAGTTACTACTATTTTTTTTTTAACAGAAGCTAAGAATTCAGGTTTCAAACTTGTACTTATACTACACTAGATGCTCAAATTGCTAATCAAAATTTACACTATATGCCTTGAACTTGTTTTCTAAGGTACCTCCTATTCTTTCTGAGCCTCATGATGGCCCCTGCTACTCCACCCAGCCTCCCCACATCCTCAGAAACAACAAATAAATAAAAACTAAAATGTGCAGTGGAAAACGAACACCATGAGACATGCTTCTATGCGACGGAATCGGATGCCACAGATACGGTGGATAGAATGCTAAAAGGATCAAAGTATTCATGTGATCCTTATTGTTTTCATGGCAATCTAACATCTTCAGTTTCCCTAAAGGCCAGGGTACCTTACATTTAACATAAATATAATCTTAGTAACAACTTGTGGAGCATTTAAAGACTCTCCCAGAAACTCAGTATCCAAAATGTTTCTCTGGTGCATTGCAACAACTAAAACCATGTAAAAAAAGGGAAAATACAATTCCATTGTGGTGTTATCTCCTATAAGAGAAAGGAACTACGTCAATGTTCCTGATCCCGTGAGTATTAATATCATAGAGTTAAAGTTTTCTTTGTGAAAGTATACCAGGTGCAAGGAAATACAACAATAAACAAAAGTACAGTCGATCACTCACCTCCCTGCCTATTATCGCAATTGAAGGTACGGTTAGTAACCATGGCAATGGCCCAAACACACTAGCCTTTAAAGGTCTAGTGCACAACAAGATCAAAGTGGCAGCAACCATTAGCTGTTGCAGTCAAGAAGAACTGTATCAGGAACATTTGCACCTTCATTACAAGCAATTATGCTGAAGTGACTCAAACATTATGGATAATCGAAACAACTTTGCTAGCAAACTGCTGAAAATTCCAGGCAATACGCATGTGGACCAAAGAATAAAGAGAAAATACCTTATCAGCCACTGGATCTAAAAATGCACCAAAGGCAGTTCCTAAGTTCATCTGGACGTGGCAAACCATCCAAATTTGTAAGTTGAGATATAATCAATCATAATTCGAGAAGAGACGATTCTATTAAATAGCACAAGCATGTACCTTGCGAGCAAGGTATCCATCAAGCCAATCAGTTATTGCTGCAGCAATAAATATACCTGTTGTAGCGGTTGGTCCCCACCAGCTATCAACGTAGAATGCTATATTGAAAAGGCTTTACAAAATCAGTTTTGTTTTACAGAGTATCAATTTGAAAACAAATTATGCTATCCCACAAAAAAGAATCACAGAATGCTATGGCATAATTTGTAAAATAGCTGTGTAAAGGGAAATAACTGAAACTAAAATCCAAGAATTTCTTATATTAAGTAATGAGACAGATCAGCAAACTAATGAGCCCCTCATTAGGAAACATTACATAAAAGCATACAATAGCCTAATAACAAGACAACTATGCTAAATGATCAGATGTCTGAAACACTCACTCTCTTCATTCAAATGTTGGGGAGTTTTATACAATGCTTGGATCAAGAGTCTGGGACAGCTTCCCTCGTGATGTATCATTTGTCTCTCGTCTCTAAGAAGTATGCACCATGTTCCGCAAGTTAGCAGTTCAACAAAGAAAAGGGAAACGAAAACAGAGTCTTCTTTCCTTATTCAATTTCCTAAACCATTATTCCATTACACAAAGATATAACTAGATTTTTTAAGCGCACGGAATATTTGCAGGATATCAGTGCCACTCCTCTCCACAGCTAAATACAATACGACTAAAGACCAGATTCTATTAGTTACTAAACCAATCATCTCACCAAATTGAGTAACTCTTTTCTTATAATCACAAATGAGCCAATGGTGCAAGGTTAAAAACTGGATAATGGGCCCCGACCCTCTATCCTTCTCCATTTCAAACAGGCTTTTGTTAGAGGCCCTGATGTGTGCCTAACGTGTCTGAGCGCTAGCCACAGGGACGGAGTTACCCTTGTCCAAGGGGAGTCAATTGACACCCTGAAGCTGGAAATTACACTGTGTTAATGGATCAATCTTAATGTATATATTATATGTTGAATACCCTTGGCTTTTTGGTGTATTTACTTCCTTATATTTCGACTCTCGTTAGTGAAAATCCACTGCCGCTAGACCAAAGCCCCTAGGGCCAAATTTAGGAACTTTAATGTAAGATGTATATGTACTTCCTTGAATAGACAATCTAAATGCATCAATTCTACTAATCAAATCTCAATAACACAAGAACTCACAGGAAAGGAGAAAAATCTACTTCAATTAAACTGCAATTTCAAATATCACAACTAAATGTACCACATTGCACACTCTCATTAGCTAGGGTTAATAAAAACAACTTTTTGTTTCGTTCAGCAGAACTTACTGGTTACGAGAATCGGAATTGCGGCAACGCGGCCGATCGTCAAAATTGTAGGCAATGTAAGTAACTTAGCAGACTTCGACGGACCTGACGACGGCCGAAATGCAGAGCCCATGCTAAGACAGGAAAAACCTAAGACTTTTGCCGGAAATGGATAAGCCGGCGCCGGAGTTGCGATCCTCCGGCAACGGTAGATGAGTGTCGGCGGCACCGCCTGATAATTTGTATTTACGGCGGTGGAGGTGGAGGTTGTAGTGGAAGTGAAGGTGGTGAAGAAAGTGTAGGGCTTCTGGCCATAAATAGAGGCGAAATTAGCGGTGAGTTTTTGCCCCACGAGCATGGTGTGTAAAATTGTAAATTGCAATAATAATACGCATAAAGGCTTAGGTTAGCGGAAGTAGTTGGTGAAGAGGCTTATTTTAGACGGAATGAACTCAATATTTATTGAATATTATTGTGTTTTGCCATTATATAAATATTTAATTTATTCACTCGATTAGTTTGAATTTTTTTTATTTGTATCAAAAGTTTTACTATTCAAAATTCGAGATAGAAAACTTATCATTTCATCATATCTATTGATATAGAAGTGAGCAATTGACCATATAGATTTTATTACTCTCTTTGTTTTACTTTGTTAACATTATTATTTCTTTATTAGTATATTTCCAAAATAATAATATATTTTTTTCTTTAATAAGAAGTTTTTATAGCCATACAAATACTATAATATATTTGTATTATAAATCTCAAGAAATTTACAACCGTACTAGTATAATGATATATTTAAAATAATAAATTTTAAAAGTCTTTACTTATTTGTTCAGCTTCGTGCTAAACCAAATTTATACTATATTAAAACTACGACGGCCCTTAGCGAAATGTCGTTCGCCTCTTTCACCTTTTAAAGTAGATTTCGCATTGGAAAAAATTATAAATTAAGTATTCTCCTAATATTTAGGATTTTAAAATTAATTAAATTTTAATTATTAAATCTTTCTTCTTCAAACTATATAAAATATTTTATTATTTAATATTATTGGTCCTACCACAACTAAAATTTTCCAAACGCGTGCATATGGTTACATTTTGACTCTATGCAATCTCCATTATGGCATATCAGTTGAAAATATTTGATGGGTATAAATTTTAGAATTAATTATTATGAATAATTGGTTCATTAACCTTTTAAATATATGTTTTACATTAACAACTTTATTAATTATCTTTCTATTATTTAGGACTTTAAGATTAAATAAAATTCTTCGTGAAATGTTAGATCAATTTCTTCTATCCTTTAAGCATAAAATTCTTCTTTTAAAAATATAGTTACACTTAAACATTATTTTAGTTACAATTAAATGTTTAAAACTTGAAATTAGCTAATATTAAGAATTTGAATCATCAAAATTTATTTTTCTTAATATTGAGAATAAATAATTAATTCTTTGAATTACCTAATTACTAAAGTCCAATTTAATTCTTTTTTCAAATTCATCACATAAGTATAATTGTTTTTATAGGTTAATAAAATTCCTAGGATACTATAACGACCCAACCGTCGTTCTGAACTTTAGCGCGTTGTTCGGCGGTTCGGCGGTTCGAGGCCTCGAGTAGCTCCACTTCATGCATTACGACTTGTACGTTGTCGTGCTCCTTTTTCTCGCGAAATCGGGTTTCGACATGTGAAAACTTTTTTAAGGAGGTGTTAAAAGAGGAGAGTCGACATGTGACAACTCTTTTAAGGAGGTGTTAAAAGAGGAGAGTCGTCACCTAACAGGTTTAAGGTGTGTTAGGGCACCTATTTGCCTATGACTCGAGTTTACTAGTTTGCATCACCAAAGATCGAGTAAGGGCTCGAAATTACCTCGAAGAGAATGTGAGAGGCACTCTTCGAGGTCCACAACTGTGGTTCCCGGCCGAACTCGAATTATATGAATTAGTCAGATAAACAAAGACAGAGAGAAAAATAAGAAGATTGGGCAGTTTTATTATCAAAAGACTTGGAATAAATACAAACACTTTATTCAAAGACAAGATGGGGGTCCTAAGTTTTTTAGCTTAAATGATCAACCCGTGCAACATAAATAATACTTCGTAATTCCCTCGAGATGGGGTGTTGCTCGTATTATTCAGCAGGCACAGACTATCATCTCTTGCTACCCGTTTACTATCATTAAGTTTTTACCTAAAGCGCACTAGTTGATTCTAAATCGTGTCTTATATGTGTACTACTCGTCTCATGCATATGGCCCATGAGGCTTTGGACCTACTATCTGGATGGTTCTAGACTTTACTCATGTTGCTCAAAATGATAAATCTAAGCGACATTCAGAACATGTAAGACTGCACATAAAGACAATAAATGGCCCAAGTTAGCCTTCACATGTATGCAACAAATGCACGCAGACAGATTCATAGTAAGGCAATAGACAAATTTCAGAACTAAGACGAAATAGAGTCCTTAAATCTTATAGTCATGGCTTCTATGTGATTCTGAATTTTAAACGTACGTGCAATGTTTTTTTCTTAGGACAACGAATTTGCATATCGTAAGTATTACAAATCCTATAGGCATGATCCCCAAATTATTTGCACAATAAGACAGTGTAATGGTTTGATAGTTCAAAGTTGCCAGCGTTTGATTTTATCAACATACTTTCTAGGTGAGTAACGGGATCTTATAGGCAGTATTTCTAAGAATTGGCAATTGAAACTGATTCTATATCATTTCATTCATATAGACATGCTTTCTAGGCGAACAATATGATGGGAATAACAGTAATAGTAACCAATTCAATTATATTCCTATAGGCATATCTACGCGAATATTGTGAAGAGCAGATATTTATTACTCAAAGTGATCCTATGGTCATGATATCTAACATAGAGAAAATTGAACAAATAATCACTATGTTGCAATATGATAGGCAGATAATGACGTGTGGGAGTGGAACATGTGAACATGTGAAATATTTATGTCCTATAGGCATGTTATCTAACGAGCATATAGAAATAGAGCATGTTGAGAAAAATGAAACACTCAGATTCTATAAGCAGGATTTTTACCCTTTCATGCAAACATTAGAATAGACCAGTTTTCCCCAATTTTCACTAATACCCCAATTGTCATTACAGAATTATTACAGGCCCAATATGAATAAAATTACAAAGTGATACAAAAAACTATATTAGGCCTAAGACAAGCTCAAAAGGTACCCAACCCTGCCAAGCCTTCAACTTTGTCTCCACACAGATCTTAACATAACCCAGAAACCATAGAAGAACTCGAGCCAAATCCAACAGCCATGGTATGATCATAGGATCCAGGAAAAACAACCCATTTACACATTCAGTAGGTAGAATGAGGGGCAGAATTGAGTAATCAGGAAAATGGCCAAGAACCTCAGGCCCTAGTGTGTCAGAGTTCACAAGGGTCTCGAAGTGGACCCCGAGCAGTGCTCACACTAGGGAGGTTAATAGAGAAGCTTTAATGGCCTCGTCTTTCGGCCGGCCAAGAATTATAGGTTTAGAATAGGGTAAACAACCAATAAAAATAGTAGTCAAATAGCAGAATGTGGAGAAGTGTATTTGCATTTTAGGAACAAGCATTGCAAAAAGAGATCACATAATGAACATATCAATATAGAGGATACATAAACTCATGAAACAGGTTAGTGTTGCAAATCTACACTTAGCGCATTGGGGCAGGGTACATCTGTAAGAAGCAAGGAGTCTTAGCCTTCTGGGATTACAAAGTTAATAAGCAAAGGAGCATTAGGCCAACAAGACAAAAAGTTAACTTAACAGGTTCAAGCCTAATGGTCATATTATGCTACACCAGGGATGAACATTATAACTCATACCAATCAGGCAAACAAAATCAGATATTATAGGGGACACAGGTGAAAAAGATGGTCTAGGGTTCCACCTAGTTACTAGGAAGTACAAAATTGAGCGAGGCAAAAACATACTGAGTGATAAACATGATCACAGAAGCAAATCACAACTAGAATGAGAGTTTTAATAGAGATTATGGCATACTAGGGATATAAATCAATCACTATAGAACCCAAAATAAGGCAGGAGACAGAATGAGGCCATGTAACCAATGTAAACACTTAAATTATCAATACATTAAGCTAAAAAAAACTTCAAGCAGTCTAACTTACTCAAGTTAAACCTAAGTACATTTTAGAACTAATAGTTTAGGCATGAGCCATTGCTAGAGAGATTCATATCATAAGTAGAATCACACATAAAGAGAGTCAAGAAAATACATTAATTCATGCAATTTCAGAAATATGGATATGCTAATTAGAACATAAAAGTATGAACGTTGCAAAGGTTGAGAACTAACCAGTTACTAATCAACAAGTAGACAAACATGCAAAGGAACAGAATCGCCTTGAATGTTAACACAATAGTATGACCCAGAACCTCAGACGCGTCAAGTTCCCAAGGTTCTCAAAGAACCCAGGGCAATGCTCACACCCAAGGAAGGTCGAGAAAAATAGGAATTCCGATGGCCTTGGCTTTCATCCGGCCAAGTGCCAAAATGAGAGAATAAATGAACAACAGAGTTGAAAGCCTTGGTTTTTAGGGGAAATTTTTACGATTCAAATCTGTCCAAGAGGGAATGGGGGAGAGGTTTATATAGTAGTTAAAATCGAGCAAAAAAACAAGAAAACGGAGTAATTTAAGCAACAAACAAGGAAAATAAACATGAAAATCGATCTGAAAATCAATTTAAGAGAGAAATATGTAAACCCTAGTTTTTTAGGGAAAGTGTAAATCAGCAGAATATAAACAAAAATCGGACTCACACAGTAACATTGAACGTATATAGATGAAATAGTGCTCAAAATCATAAATTTGAACCATTTTTGTTCGATTTCGGAAGAGATTTGCTTGCCATGTTTAGGCAAGGACTTAGGTAATCCCATAAGAGAACAACCATTACCAAAAGGGGTCGAATATTGCAAGAATATGGCATTCGAATCCCGTATTTAGTGGGATTAGGAGAGGGATTAGGTGGGGCGGCGGTTAGGGTTCTTCAGAGAGAGAAGGGGAGGTTGAGAGAGCGTGAGGGAGGCGGGTTGGAGGGGAATATGTTAGGGTTTTGGGGGTGGGTTAATTAAAAAGGGAGGATTAGATGTGGATTTTAAAAGGGGTTGGGTCGGGTTGGCTAGGCGGGTCGCGACCGGGTTTTAGAGGGTTGGGCTAATTTGGTTTGGTCTGGGTATTTGGGCTAGGTGTTTGAGGGTCTTGGACCATTCATTTGGTCCAAAAATAGCTTAAAATTGGGTTGTTGCTTAAATACCCAATATTTATCAAAAATAATTTATAAGAGTAATTAATAAACAATAAAGATATTATTTGTGCACTAAAGCGATTGAAAAAAATAACGTTATAAAAAATATAAAAAGTTATTTTGACACAAATAATGTAATTATACATGAATATATGCTATTATTGCAAAAATGTGCAATTAGCCTAATGCAAATGTAATTATAAAAATGAGGTAAAATATTATAAAACATACATGTTGGTATAAATAATAAGTTTGGATAATTATCATCATAAAAAATAATTTGAGGAAAATTATTAGATATTTATATAATAAAATGCATAAAGAAATTAATTTAGAACTTCTAAAAATTATGAAAAATTCTTGTATAAGTTTGTAAAATAAATGGTGATGCAAAAATGCTATTTTGAAAGTATATATACATTTTAAAAAAATATGAGGGAAAAATTGGGTATCAACATACGTATGGTCGGAATCAGTTTTTGGGAAGTTCGGAGTTGATTCGGAAGAAAATTGTAATTTCGGAAGTTTTAAGTTAGAAGAATTGTCTAAGATTTTACTTTTGAGCAAACGACCTCGTAATAGGGGTTCAAAGGTTCCAATAGGTTCGTATGATTATTTCGGATTTGGGCGTATGCTCGGGTTGAGTATCGGGTCACCCAGGAGCATGTCGGTGTTTACTGTAAAAAACTGGCATTTTGAAGGTTTAAGAATTTCCTAAGTTTGGTTTGAGGTGGACTTTTGTGTTATCGATGTCCGTTTGGGATTCCGCACCTTTGACTAGGTTCGTGTCATGATTTATGACTTGTGCGTAAATTTTGGGGTCATTCATGAAAGTTAAAGTGTGATTTGGATGCGTTTGGCGACGTTTGAATGTTTGAAAGTTTTAAAAAAAGGTTTCGATCGTGAATTCATAATTTTGATATCGTTTAACGTGGTTTGAGGCTTCGACCAAGTTTGTGTTGTATTTTTGGATGTGTTGGTATGTTCGCACGGGTCCCGGAGGCCTCGGGTGCGAATCGGATTGGAAATGGATTGAGATTTGACTTGGGAAATTGCTGAAGTGCACCAGGTCTGGTCCGATCGCACATGTGAAGTATTTGGTCGCAGGTGCGAGACCCTAAAAGCAGCCAAGGGGTCGCATAAGCGGCCCTGGGAGAGTTGGGCAGTGGTTGCAGGTGCGAGAAGTATTTCCGCATTTGCGATCCCGCAGATGCGACGAGGCTCCACAGATGCGGAGTTGGAGAGGTGTGGTTGGACCTGTAGAAGCGGAAGGGATCACGCAAGCGCGAAAGCGTATAAGCGAGCGGAGGGCCGCAGAAACGCCTTCACAGGTGCAAGCTTTGGGTCGCATGTGCGGCTGGTCGGGGCCTAAGTGACTTCTGCAGGAGCGGGCATTTTCCCGCAGAAGCGGAGCCGCATGTGTTGATTGGGTGCCCGTATGTGCGAACACGCCTGTGTAGAATATATGTTGCCCAATCGGGATATTTGCTTATTTCACTCATTTCTCTCTTGGTTTGGGCTATTTTTGGAGAGCTACAAGGGGAGACTTTCACCATCTATGGCAAGGTAAGTTACTCCCACATATTGTAAGTTAAATACATGGATTCTCTAAGGATTTAAACATGGAAACTAGTAAAAATTATGGGATTTTGGTAGAGAACCTAGAATTTGGTATTTTGGATTTTGACCACGAAATTGGACATGGAATTTGAAATAAATCATATATTTGAGTTCATGGCGTCATGGGTAAAGTTTATATTCAAAATATTTCGGAATTCGTACACGTGGACCCGAGGGTTGACTTTATTGACTTTTTGAGAGTTGAGAATTGTTATAAAATTTTAAATTGTAAGCATTAGAGTATATTTTCATTGAATTGCACATTGTTTGACTACTTTTGGATCGTTTGGCTTATATTGAAGAGTTAGAGAGGCGTTGGAGCCGGTTATGGAACTTTGGAGCGAGGTAAGTATCATGTCTAACCTTGTGGGGGGGGGGGAGAAACTACCCCCTAGGTAATGTAATTGCTATTTGATACAAGTTGTGAGTGCTACGTACGCAAGAGGTGATGAGAGTCCGTATGTAGCTAAAGCATGTCCTGATAGACTTAGGACCTTATCATGTAATATTGAATTATTTGAACTCATTCTGTTGGCTTAATTATTTGAACTTATAATTGAGATTGATTTAGAAATAAATATATGTATATTAGGCCGAGCCTTATCACCTTGAGTTGTTGGCTAGTTATTTGAGAAACGGTAAAGATTATATTCACTTTGTGCTCATGCACTGTATTGTAAGCATGTGTATCGTAATTCGATAAGTTCATTCCTTTCTTGTGGAGCGGGCCGAATGCCTCGGCAGTATAATGGGTGCATCTATGGTTCATGCCACTCGACCCTCGGCAGTGTACACATTTTTCTAGATCGATCCGAGCGACCTCAGCATAATCGTGCGTTATATCGCTGGTAGTCCAAACATTCATGAGATTATCTTTCCTCTGATTCCTGACATTTTTTCATGATTCTGTTTTTTACTGGTACTTGATACATCTGAGTTGGTGAGGTAGAATACAAGAACAAGAAATTCATACTTTAAAATAAATATTTGGAAGATTAGGTAACTCATATATTTACCTCATTATGGTTGTGCGCTTCACATCTGCTTATTATTTTATTATGTTGCTTTGTTAGACCTCTAGTAAGTGTCGATGTCGACCCCTCATCACTTCTTCTCCGGGGTTAGGCTAGATACTTACTAGGTACGCGTTGATTTACATACTCATGTTGCACTTCTGCACTAAATGTCCATGATCCGACATGCTCATTTGGTGATCATCTTGGCGCGTAGGCGCAACTGTGGAGGAGACTTTTCGTGAGTAGCATTCCAGACTACGTATTGCAGTCAACAAAGTCTACATCGTACTATTTATTTTATCTTATCTTATTTACATTGTGTATTATTATTGTACTCCTTAGTAAATGCTAGCTCATGCATTTGTGACACCGGTTTTGGGATCTACTAGTTGGTGCTTATGGTTCTATATATTATCATCACCTTCCATTTGTCTTACAAACTACAAATTTTGTACATTCCCGTGGATTCAAAAGTGCAAATTTCCTTTTTTATTAAAACTTATGATTTCAAAAGTAATAAAATGAGTAATTAAATTAATCAATCATTGTTGGTTTTCCTGATGATGGCGTTAGACGCCATCACGACCTATAGTGGATTTTGGGTCGTGACAGCTTGGTATCTGAGCTCTAGGTTCACTTGGGTATCATGAGTCATGAGCAAGTCTAGTAGAGTCTTTCGGATCGGTACAAAGACGTATGTACTTATCTTCGAGACGCTATAGAGTTGTTAGGAGCACTTCCCTTCTTGATTCCTCATCGTGCGATTTGATTCCCTTGAGGCTTGTGCCTTTATGTACTCCTACTCAATCTTATGCGACGTGAATCGCTTGTTATCAATTGGTAATCGAGGAGTTGTAGTGGTACTACAGACGTGGCTCAGTATGTTTCTTTCCTGCGTGTTCGGGCAGGCTATTATCGTCGCCTTGCAGAAGGATATTCTGTCGTTTCATCTCAGTATCGGTTTTTCCTATGGTTTTTAGGCTATGCACATATTGCTATGATGTTCATGCAATGTTATCACACATTGTTGGTGTAATGGTATGGTGTTTGTCTATGTGTCGAGCCAGCGGATGACTTGAAAGGAGGATCTCTCAGTGCGTGGTTTAGGGCTTTAACATTTAATTCCGGCAAGGGAAAGACAATCAGTCTATGGATGCTCAGGACTTGGTTGATGGAGTAACGAGACTTGATATTTTGGCGTGGTGGAATCTTCATTTGTGATGTGGTGTCATTTTCCTTGTTTGAACGCATTAAGGTTCGCCGGTCTTATGGTCTTCTTCTATTTTCCTTCAAGGTAGGGTGTTGTGAAATGGTGCATGAGAAGCGGTTGTCATAGATAGCGGAGTGTAGCGGTTTTGGAATCGAATTGGTTTTTCTAATGTTGATGGCTCGGTATAGATGATATTTTAGGAGGTTTAGAGTTTGTAGCAATTTATTAGTTCAGGTGCTATAGGTATGGATTTGATTTGAGGCAACATTCGGGCAACGAAGTATGAAGAAGGACATGGCGGGAGGTGTCTCGCGGTAGTAGAATTACTAGTAGGCCAAGTATAAAAAGCAAAGTTTGAGAAGTTGCTTAAAGGAGATGGTTTAGCTAAAGTGATAGTGAAAGGTTAGTAGTTGAGTGACCCGGTAGAAGATTGAATATGCGATTGTTGCTGATAATCCGGAGTGTTCATGAAAAGTTTATCAAGGTATTTCGAGAAGTTTGGCGGGTTAACGGTGCGAGATCATGGTAAAATGAGAAGGAGGAATCTTGGTGGGTTCTAAATTTATGTGATGGTAGCTTAAAGCTTAGTGGGGGAGCCCACCGTCTACGAATGGATCACGTGGTTGTGTGCTTACGTGATTTCTGGTTATTGGTGCATTGGTGGATTATTTACGACTAAGAAAAAGGAAACATCAATGGTAATTGGGCAAAGAACTTGATGGATGTGTGCTACATTTGGCCTTATCGATTCATGTTCAGGTTTTTTGGGAAGACTCAAGGTTTATGCTCCTCGTGGATGTGATGTACAAGGAAAAAAATTCAGTCGATTACTTCTATGAGAGGGTGTTCATGTGCTAATAGAGGTTGGAGTTTGATTATATTCGGGACCAGGTAAGAGTGGGTGACTCTCAATGATGGTTTTAATGGGTTCAAGGATGTAGGCGCGATGTCTAAGAATTTCGGGCTCGTTGTGTGGATGAAGACCGGGATTTTGCAGCAGCGTGTGAAGAATACTTGGGGAATTTTCTATGTTAGCATCAGGTATGCAGAGTTGTAATGGAGGAATGGGAGAAATAACTTTGAAGTCACGAAAGGTCTTTCAGAACGGGTATACCAGTTGGAGATGTTATTGTGCGCATAAGGAGGGTATGAGATGGTTCATGAGTATCGAGACGATGTGGTCTCCTGATTCGGGTCACTCGGGATGGGTGCTAATTGAGTTCGTTATGATTTTGAATTGAACTATTATTATTATTATTATTATTATTATTATTTCTAAGGCAGGTCAAGAGTGAATCGGAGGACTATGGGTCGATTGGTAATGGTTTGGATCAACGTGATTGAGGTAATGGTTAGTTCCTTCGGCGTGTTAATGTTATATAGGTGATTCGTGGTGGTATGTGCGAGCTTGACAACGACCATAACTTGATGGATTTGGGAGGTATTTGATTCAAATGGCCTTGTTGTGTAAATGGGTTCCGGAGGAGTTATGATGGTTTAGATCACGACTTGAGGTTTGTATTTTCTACAGTTTTGGAATTCAGTTGCGTGTTGCAGTGGTTCTTCTGAAATGAGTTAAGTGAAAGGTCTCTGGCCAATGAAGTGTTATTCTAATAGTATTTCAAGGGTTAATGATAAATTCTTGTACCCTAGTGTAGCGGCTTGATAGGTGCAATGAGCGGCGTGGGAATTGGAAGTTAAGGATCAAGGTTGCGGTTCGGTGTTGATAAGAATGTCATGAGCTCGGAGCAGGGAAGAATTCAGTTGTTCAGAGTAAGCTGGCATTTTCTTTTGTGTCATCTGAGAAAGCTGTCCTATGTAAGTGGCTTTGTGTACTGTTTTGCGCATTCTTGATTTTCTTTACAAAATTAGTACGGTTGATGGTGTAGAGGTGCAGACTTTGGTAACTGGTGCGGAAGGTCGTGGGAGCGTATCCCACGGGGACATTTGTATAAGTGTGACATATTAGTCATCTGATTGTTAAGGATTGAAATCAAGTACGGAGATTCTGGTACTGTCACTAATGTGAGAGTTTATGCAAATGAGGCGTTATAATCCTTGGGTTGTGGACTGTGTGAGTTTGTTCCAAATTTGACGGTTATTCTTATGTGTCATGGATGGGGTTATTGTGGACCCTTGAAAGGTTATTAGTCCAATATGGTATGATCAGAATCGGCTTGAGGTCTGTCGGTGGGTCTAATGTGAATGTGTGCTCTACATTAGGTCAGATGTGTTTATTCGGCATAACATTGCTTACGGAGGACCTTCAGGCATTGGATGTTATTCCCGTCGTCAGTTGTTCCATGTAAAACTCAATTGTGCCAGGTGGGTTGTGAGACGGCTTGATTATCCGCACATGTATTGTGATCACGCGTAGCTTGTGGTGTTATGTGAGCACGACGACTCTCGAGATGCATGTCATTTAGTGCACCTTAGTCGTGCTTGAGTTTTGTAGCGTATGGCGCTATCCGTCTCTCCAGGGTTGTATTTTTGCACTTGGCGTGTTTGTGGTCAATATTCTAGTATTTCGTATATATGAGTATTATGGCTTAATGGGTATTCCCTTATTTACTATTATGTGTGGATCGGGTGGTGAGACGTCATGAGTATGTTGTTTGGATCGGGTTGCACGCCACAGTGGTATTATGTTATTTGGATCGGGTTGCACGTTGTAACGGTATCATGTCTGGATCGGGCTACACGCCGCAACAGTGAGATGTCAAGTACGGTTTCCTATATCTATTCTTGTGTATTTTGTTTCTCATTATCTGAGAAGGGTTCACAACATTTGTTCGATCATTTAATTCGTTACGCGGACTGGGGTAGTTTTATTCTAGAGTTCGTATTTCCTTATGCATCATATTCGAGTTTGTAGCTTGTTGGTGTATTGATGGAGTCATATGAGGTTTTTGGTAGTGCTTAAGATGGCTTATTTCCTAACCAGCTTGTATTGAGTGAGACGAGGTTATAGGACCTGGGATCAGTGCGATTAGAGTTATGTAAGGTATATTAAAGAGCAAATATCGTTATTTAGTTAGGAATGATGTAATGGTTCTTGTCAGAAGGAGAGACTCCGTGATTTATTGATTTGGTTAGGTGGTTATGAGTTCTACACATCTTTTCGTCGTGACAGTAGTGCAAGAGTTGGAACATGGATTACATGTGTTATGAGGCATATTGTGGGCATCAGATTCGTGGAATTGCAGCTATTGTTGTCAGATGACGTTATTATGGTCAAACGACTTATGTGGTGCATGGTGTGATTTCAACATAATGGTCATGCTGGGTGCAGTGTGTAGGGATTTATACAGTGTTCGTATGTAAGAATCAAGCCTCGTAGAGAACTTTGTTCCAAGGCTTGTGAACTAAGGTAGCAGGAAGGAATTTTTGTCTCGCTCAAGCAAGTGTGTTCATATGGATTATACCATCACAGATAGGTGCACGAAGTGTTGAACAATGACTTTGGGCAACTCTGGAGTTGTTCTTAGCACGTTCGAGGACGAACGTATGTTTAAGTGGGAGAGAATGTAACGACCCGACCGGTCATTCTGAACTCTAGCGCGTCGTTCGGCAGTTTGAAGCCTCGAGTAGCTCCACTTCATGTATTACGACTTGTACGTGTGTTCGGAATCAGATTTTGGGAAGTTCGGAGTTGATTCGGAATAAAAATTCTAATTTTGGAAGCTTTAAGTTGGACGAATTGACTAAGGTTTGACTTTTGAGTAAAAGACCTCGGAATCGGGATTCGAAGATGCCATTAGGTTTGTATGATTATTTCGTACTTGGGCATATGTTCGGGCTGAGTATCGAGTCAACCGGGAGTATTTCGACACTTATTGTGGAAAGTTGACATTTTTAAGGTTTTAGAATTTCCAAAGTTTGGTTTGAGGTGGACTTTAGTGTTATTGATGTCCATTTTGGATTCTGAACCATGGAATAAGTTTGTGTCGTGATTTATGACTTGTGCGTAAAGTTTGGCGTCATCCCGAAAAGTTTAAGTTTGATTCGGACGCGTTTGACAAAGTTTGAATGTTTGAAAATTTAAAGAAAGGTTTCGATCATCAATTCGTAATTTTGATATTGTTTGACATGGTTGGAAGCTTCGACTAAGTCTGTGTCGTGTTTTGGGATGTGTTGGTATGTTTGGACAGGGTCTCGGGAGGCCTCGAGCGCGAATCGTATTGAAAACGGATCGAGTTTGGACTTGGGAAACTGCTGAAGTGCACCAGGTCTGGTGCAATCACACTTGCGAAGGATTTGGTCGCAGGTGCAAGAGCGCAAAAGCGGCCAAGGGGTCATTTAAGCAGTCTTGGGAGAGTTGGGCAGTGGTCGTAGGTGCGAGAAGGATTTCTGCATCTGCGAGCCCACAGATGCGACGAGGCTATGCAGATGCGGAGTTGGAGAGATGTGGTTGGACCAACAGAAGGGGAAGGGATCACGCAGGCGCGGAAGTGCAAAAGTGAGCGGAGGGCCAGAGAAGCGCCCTCGCAGGTGTGAGCTTTAGGCCAGAGGTGCGGCTGGTCGGGGCCTAAGTGACTTTCGCAAGAGCGGATATTTATCCGCAAAAGCGGAGCCGCAGGTGCGGCGAGGGCGCCTGCAAGTGCGAACACGCCTAAGCAGAATATATGTTGCCCAATCAAGATTTTTTCTCATTTCTCTCTTGATTTGGGCGATTTTTTGAGAGCTACAAGGGGAGACTTTCATCATCTATGGCAAGGTAAGTTACTTCCACCTATTGTAAGTTAAATACATGGATTCTATAAGTATTTAAACATGGAAATTAGTAGAATTTTGGTAGAAAACCTAGAATTTGGTATTTTGGATTTTGACCCCGAAATTGGGCATTGAATTTGAAATAAATATGTTTCAGTTCCTGGCGTCATGGGTAAATTTAAATCTTCAAATATTTTTGGAATCCATGTACGTGAGCCCGAGGATTGACTTTATTGACTTTTTGAGTGGAGTTGGAAATTGTTATAAATTTTTAAATTGTAAACATTAGAGTATATTTTGATTGAATTGCACCTTGAGTTATTGGCTAGTTATTTGAGAAACGATAAAGATTGTATCCACTTTGTGCTCATGTACTGTATTGTAAGCACGTGTCTCGTAATTCGATAACCTCCTTTCTTTTTTGTGGAGAGGGCTTAATGCCCCGACAGTATAATAGATGCATCTATGGTTCGTGCCGCTCGACCCTCGTCAGTATACAAATTATTCTGGATTGGGTCGAACGATCTCGGCATAATCGTGCGTTATATCATTGTAGTCCGAATATACACAAGATTATCTTTCCTCTAATGCCTGACATTTTTACATGGTACTACTTATCAGTTTGTTACTGGTACTTGATACATCAGAGTTGATGAGGTATAATACATGACCGAGAAATTCATACTTTAAAAAATATATATGGAAGATTAGGTAACTCATAAATTTACCCCATTTTGGTTGTGCGCTTCACATCTACTTATTGTTTTATTATATTGCTTTGTTGGACCTCTAGTTAGTGTCGATATCGCCTCATCGTCACTATTTCTCCGGTGTTAGGCTAGATATTTACTGGTTACGCGTTGATTTACGTACTCATGTTGCACTTCTGCACTAAATGTGCAGGATCTGACAGGTTCACTTGGTGATCATCTTGGCGCGTATGCGCAACTGTTGAGAAGAATTTTCGTGAGTTGCATTCCAGACTACGTATCGTAGTCCACAGAGTCTTCATCGTACTATTTATTTTATCCTGTCTCATTTATATTCTAGACAACTGTTGTATTATTATTGTACTCTTTAGTTAACGATCATGCACTTGTAATACCGGATTTTGGGATATACTAGTTGGCGCTTACAGTTATGTATATTATCATCGCCTTTCATTTGTCTTACAAACTACAATTTTAATACATTCCCGTGAATTTGGAAGTGTAAATTACTTTTCTTATTAAAATTTATGATTTTGAAAGTAACAAAATGAATAATTAAATTGATCGATTACCATTGACTTGCCTGACGGTGGCGCTAAGCGTCATCACGACTTATAGTGGATCTGTGAGTCGTGAATAAATTTATTTCCAAAAGACAAGCATTGATGGTAATATAATCAAAAATAGAGCAAAATCTTTATACTATATTAAGAGTTAAGTTGGTAAAATACAAACTTAAAGTAATAAGGATGAGATAGTATAAGACAAATGTATAATAAACAAATGTTCATTAATTAATATTTTTATTTTTGCATTATCCCAACAAATGATAGGCTCTCTCTCTCTCTCTCTATATATATATATATATATATATATATATATCAATATTCATCATTTTCAGGTTTTGTCTTTAATTTTTTTTTGGTAATATTTAATTCATAACTTAAACACATCGTTTAATAATTTTTATGTAATTTCAAAAAATTATACACTTATTATTATAGGGTACACGCGCAAAGCGCGTACCTTACTTTATGGAAACATCGTTCGCCGTTTTTAAATATAGATTTCATGATACGAAACAAAATAGTTACTCATTTAATTAATTTTTTAATATTTTAATGAATTAAAACTTTGATATTTTAACTATTATGTAAGAAGTTCTAATATTTAGACGTTAAATACTTTGTAGGAATTCAAATTTGTAGGTTGTAATATCTTACCACTAAGCATTAGATAGTTGCCTAGCTCAGAAAATTAAAACCCTCTATCAAACTTACTTTAAGGTCCCAAGTCGAAATCCACATGTTATTTAATATAAAAGACTAAAATCAAACCGCACTAATATTTGTGTAATTTTAGTAATTATGTATATATTATCTTTTTCTACAACTATAAAATGTGTCATTAATTGGTATGTAGGAGATAATATTTTATACAATTTTATAATGTTAACTTTAATAAAATGATATGAATATTTGTAAGCATCCAATATGAACCTTATATATTACATACTAACAATTTTATGGTTTGCATTTTGCTTAAACATATCGAGGGATTTAAACTTTTACTCTCTAACAAGTCAGACAAAAATAACTAAATTTTAGAATTTATTATAATGACATGATGGTCAATTTTTTATTCTTTAAAATATTATCATGCGAAGATCCTTCTCCTTCCCTTTTTCGGAAGAAAGGTGGGATCCGGACAGAATCGATGAAACGGAAGAAATCCGAGTGAATGAAAAGGACAAAATAAAGGAGAAGTTCCATTCTCACCTTACAGAGACAAGATATAATTGTAATTTTGAATTAAAATCAAATGTGAATTAAAAAATCTAAAATAGTGTACATTATGATCTCGAATCCGTATTTTTTCTATAAAAAATAGAAAAGTTAGTGTGAATCGATTCAACATTGAAGAAAAATATTTCGACAAAAGACCCACACCCAAGTTCTATAGCTTTTGGTTCGCTATCCCGATCATGATTTTCCTACCCCCAAAGGGAAAGGTACTTCCCTTTTGGGCCGGTTGTGGGCGAGGAGGGATTCGAACCCCCGACACCGTGGTTCGTAGCCACGTGCTCTAATCCTCTGAGCTACAGGCCCCACCCCGTCTCCACTGGATCTGTTCCCGGGAGTACCCTCAAAAAAAGGAACCTTTCCTCTCCCCAGCCATTTCGGGTTAAGAAGATGTGAAAGCGCGTTTATCTC